>CM045458.1:27875663-27969898 GCA_024666655.1 Dascyllus trimaculatus | reverse complement strand
ATCAAACAGAATAAAAAATAATTTAAAAAAAGCAATTAAATGTCAGATTTACCCATCAGACGTCGACATTTTGCACAATTTTCAAATCATTTTTGGACACATTTTTTAACATTTTAAAAGTTTTAGACAATTGTGAAGTTATTTTTGCGTCACTTCGGACAAATTTTAAGACATTATAAAAAGAGTTTTCATCATTGTGGGTAATTTGAATCATTTTGGAGACTGTTTTTAAGTCATTTCAGACAATTTTTGTCATAAAAAAGCCATAAAAAAGGAAAAAACTGAATTACAAAGAGACAAACGGTAAGAATAAGGACAAAAATTTTTTTAAAAGAACATTTTAGGACAAATTTTTGTTTCTGAAGACATTGTGAAGGGGTTTTTACAGCAAAAACATCAAACAGAATAAAAAATAATTTAAAAAAAGCAATTAAATGTCAGATTTACCCATCAGACGTCGACATTTTGCACAATTTTTGAGTCATTTTTGGACAAAATTTTGCGATTTTGGACGAGTTTTTAAGACGTTTTAGACGAGTGTGAAGTCATTTTGGACAGTTTTAGATCGTCTGAATCATTCTGGAGAAGTTTTGAGTCATTTTGGACAAATTTTTGCAATTTTGGACGAGTTTTTAAGACGTTTTAGGCGAGTGTGAAGTCATTTTGGACAGTTTTGGATCGTCTGAATCATTCTGGAGAAGTTTTGAGTCATTTTGGACAGTTTTGGATCGTCTGAATCATTCTGGAGAAGTTTTGAGTCATTTTGGACAGTTTTAGATCATCTGAATCATTCTGGAGAAGTTTCGAGTCATTTTCGTGTTGAAAAAAGGTGAATTAACAAAAAGCTAATCCTAAGAAAAGAGTAAGAATAAAAAATCTGAGGCTAATACTGCAAAGAACAAGGATTAAATGGGGGGAAAAGGTTTAAAAACAAAGAGTAAACAACATAAAGTAAGAGAGAGGTGATTTTAAACTCACGTATTCCTGGGATGCTCTCCACCGGGATCTGCCGGACGCCCTCCTTGAAGCAGGTGAGTCCTGGGTAGACCTTCCTGATCTGGCTCTGCTTCCTCTCGATCAGCTTCTTGATAATCTGCCGGGACACGTTCATTAAGACACACGAGGAGGAGGAGGAGGGCTCAACGAGGAGCCGAGGAGCCGAGGAGCCGAGGAGCCAAGGAGCCAAGGAGCCGAGGAGCCGAGGAGCCAAGGAGCCAAGGAGCCAAGGAGCCAAGGAGCCAAGGAGCCGATCTTACCTCCTTCTGCCTCTTGATGATGTGCGACAGCTCGGTGTAGGGGATCCTCGGGTTCAGCTCGCACTCCATCAGCGTCGCCCCCTCGTAGTCCTTGATGTAGCCCAGGTAGCGGCTCTTCGGCACTTTGATGTCTTTGGAGAAGCCCTGCGAGGATGAGGAGGATGAAGGAGGAGGAAGGATTACTGAGTGGAGGTGGAGGAGGAGGAGGAGGAGGAGGAGCTAACGCGACGGCCTCACCTGCTTCTTGAAGTAGCCGATGGCGTACTCGTCGGCGTACGTCAGGAAGTAGAGGATGTTGTGTTTGATGTGGTACTCCTTCAGGTGGTTCATCAGGTGGGTACCGTAGCCCTGGAACAAGAACCCAGACCCAGGAGCCACGTCAGAACCAGAACCCAGACCTAGGAGCCACGTCAGAACCAGAACCCAGACCTAGGAGCCACGTCGGAACTCCTTCGACTTCAACTGATGTTTCATACGTTTATTTTTTACATTTTTGGACAAGTTTTGGTCATTTTGATGAAGTTTCAGGACATTTTGGACACATTTTAATTCATTTCAAGACGCTCAGGACAAGTTTGGAGTCATTCAGGACCGTTCTGAGTCTTTTTTGGACACATTTTTCAGGTTTCAAGACATTTTAGACAGCTGTTGAGGCATCTTGGGCAGTTCTGAGTGGGTTTGGACACATTTGAAATCAGTTTGATGACGTTTTGAGTCAGTTTTGAGAAGCATGGAGTCATACAGGACTGTTTGGAGACGTTTTGTAGAGTTTTCTAGACACGTCGGACAACATTGGAGCCCTTTTCGAACAAACCTTTGTCATTTTGTAGAAGTTTCAGGACATTTGGATGAAATTTCAAGAGATTTTAAACAACTGTTGAGTCATTTTAGACCATTCTGGACAGTTGTTTTCACTTAACTTAAATCCTAGTGAATCTTAAAACAAGCCGTTGCTGGTCACATTAAAAAGTAAAATAAATGAACATAAATAAAAAAGTGTAAACATGACCAAGGGGTAAAACCAGGGAACTCAGAGGCTGAACAGGTCTGCTGTGCTGTGTGACCTCTACTACTTATTGCTGCACATGGTTCAGGTTGGATCAGTGCATCAATCCGTCTGGGTTTACCATACTGGGTCTGGTAGAGCCATCCGCTAAATTTAGGGTCAGATAACCATTTTGGATTAAATCCGCTAGTTCGATGTTTACCAGAAGGCTGCTCCGACGACGTGCTAACATACATGCTAACTCCACTGGCTCTGCCTCATCATGGAGCCGCGGCTCGGTCGGGGTGAACTCCCCTTGGCCTGGAGGTGAACGAGTGGCTCATCGTCTCCTCTGACTTCGGAAAAAGCTACCATAAAATGTCACCATTGCGCTTTCAACCGTATCACCAGATGCAGTTAAAAGCTCTGTTTACCGTCTTTGCTATCACTGTTTTGGTGCATAAAAAAAACTATTTAAAATAAATAAACAAGTGACGCTTAGCCTGGCGGGGGGCAAGGAACATTGGGGGAAACCCTGTATATATATATATATATATATATATGTTCAATAAATATCAATGTTGGCCTGCGACTTTGTCCACGTTTTAAATTTTGGCCCACTGTGTATTTGAGTTTGACACCCCTGCTTTAAGACATCCTGGACAGGTTGTGAGTCATTCTGGGCAAATTTGGAGACATATTTCAGAGGTTTGTTGACATTTTGTGCAATTTTTAGTTCAATTTGGACAATCTTTAGAAAATTTTTGGATAACTTTGAGCTACTTTGCAGTCATTCAAATTTTAAATATAGTGTTCTAACGTCAAATTTACCTTAAACCAGGTGATTTTGTCTACATGGGATGTTTTTTTTTCTATGTAAATCGTAGTAAATAATCAAACACACTTATCTTTTACAAGCAGAAAGTAATAGCATAAAGCGTTTTAAACTGTCGCCCACATTGCAAATTTGTTGCTGAAACTAGACGATGTGCATCCAAGACAATTAACCTGAACTTAAATATGTTAAAGGATCGATTTGGTGCGCCTCAGCTGTGCTTTATTTAAAGTTAAAGTAGAACAGACGTACCTTAACTTGCTCGTTGGATGTGACGGCGCAGAAGACGATCTCCGTGAAGCCCTGAGTGGGAAACATCCTAAAACAGATGCCTCCGATGACGCGGCCATCTTTGATGAGGGCGAGGGTTTTGTGCTTGCTGTGGAAGAACCGAACACGTCAGGGAGAGTTTCACAGGACGGGAAACGTCGTGACACTAAAAACGCCGACTCACGGGTCAAACACCAGCCGTGTGATGTATTCTTTGGGCATTCGAGGTAACTGGTGGGAGAAGACGTTCTGCAGGCCGACCAGCCACATCAGGATCTTCTTGTTGGACTTCTGGGAGAGAGAGTTCCCGATGACGTGGAACTCGATGATGCCTCGCCTCTCCTCCAGCCTGGCCGTCTCATCGCGGGCGGCATTCGGCGTCAGCAGATTCGTCTGGTAGCGGGAATAATTTTTACATCCGTTAGCTTCTCTCCTGCTCTCTGTGCTCGGCATTTAAATAAAGCCAATAAAGCCGTTTTAAGCAACACATCAGTCCGAATATGAAACAGTGACTCAAATGCAGCCCCGTTAAGACTCTGTGTTAAGCAGCAGTCGCTTTGGAGCCATTCCTGCACTGTCAGCTACAGACGCAGAGAGAGTCTTCTTCCTGAAGGGGGCGGGGACAGCTGCATTTAAAGCTACAGACACTGAAACACTGAGCAGGACTAAACCCAGGAGTTATATAGTTGTTCCTTATGGATTTATTCAGGCATGACACACCTGATAGTTGGCTTTAAACACAAGAGACCAGACAGCACAATGAATGAGACCCTTCCAAAATATATTTCCTTTTGTTGTCATCCATAAAAACTCAATACGATTACTTTTTGGAGCTAAACCTGTGACTTCCAAATCATGTCTGGCATTAAATTACAACTTTTAAAGCATCACCTCCTCGGCAAGAAGGGAGAAAATGGCCAAAAGTGACCAGAAAAGTGAGGCCACTAGGGCTGGGTTAAAAAAAAAATCGATTTTCCTTTGAATGGCTTTAAAATCGATTATTTAATACGTCTTTTCTGCCGTGTGTAATGTAGTGTTTTAGTTAGGTCATGTCTAACAGAAATTACACAGTTAATTGAACTGCTTTGGGCTCAATTCTTAATGTAAACATTAATATCTTAAATAGTGCATCAAGTTAAAGTTAGTTTCTACTATTTACAGCATTTTATTCAAGTAAAATTGGTACCGTGACTGAAATATCCGTAACCGAATCGTATCGGTAAATCTGAATCGATACCCAGCTCTAGAGGCCACCCCGTTAAATGACTTCCAAATTAAAGGGATCGTGTTGAACCGACTGACCTCGGGTCCCAGCATGGCAGCAGGGTCGGTGATGGTCATCATGACCTCATTGACCAGCTCCATCGGGATGTCGCCCATCACCCGGATCCGCTTGGCGTCCTCCAGCGTCTCGGGAAGTTTGCGCTTTTCGCCTGGAAAAAAAAAAAACAATAAAAAGACGCAACTCAGATGGATCCAAGAAGCAGAACTGTCTGATTTAAGGTCTGTTTACACGCCGAGTTTGGTTCCAAAGCAGAAATGAGACACTACAGTCTTGAGCATCGACACCGGCAGCTTTTACATCAAACACCCAAAACAGAAAGCATTAAAAAAGGTTGCAACCAGACTAAACAGATGGACTTTGGTGATTTTGGATTTGTATGTAAACATGTTGGTATATCAATCACCAATAATGCACAATTTACCAGAACCAGAAACTGTAAAAACAGAGAAAACTGTCAGATTGTCAACTTTCCCATGGTCCTTGAACTACCCGTGTGTGAAGCACAGTGTCGTCAAAATAAACCGACTAAAATCACGATATTTAATGAAAATAACTTCAGCAAAAACAACCCGTTTGCTCGAACCAGATCCTGCAAAAAACTAAAAATTCTGAGCTCCGCTGTAAAACTGAGAAAGTAAAAGCTACTCGGCTGTGACCGACGGTCGCGTGAGAAAAATTCAGGGACTTTTCAGCTGAACTGCAGGCAGTGTTCACTCAGAGCGGACTGGATGGAAGCAGGGAAACGGAATTAAAAACGTAAATAGTAAAAGATGCGTCGTGTGGAGAGTCGCCACAGTTTATTCCAGCGTCGGTAAAACATGTGGGCCGTGGGAAATGTTGCACATGTTGACTCCACTTCATTTTTAGAGGCGTAGGGCTTTATATTAAAAACACAACAGAAGCAATAACAGGCTGCTTGAGGTTTAGACGGTTGACGACATCATAAAGGTGATAACCGGTGTAGATACCTGTGATGGGCTCCACCCCTCCGGCGTCGACGCTGCCCAGAGACGAGCTGCTGCTCAGACACTTGGACAGAGCAGGAGAACCAGAAACCGAAGCCGGACTGATCACTGAGAGACAAACACAAAGGTACGCTTCAATATAGACCATAAATCAGAACACTGACAAGAGAAAGGACAGCAGGAGTGTTTCCACAGATCTTTCTTTCTGCATGATCTTATATCCAAGTGAGAATCATTCCATTATGATCATTAGATTAACTACAAATTTATAAAAATCATAATTTTTCAATCCTTGATACAGCTTTTTCCCTAAACAGCGGGAAATATCTGTAAAATAATAACCTTTTTTGCTGATTTAAATACAGTAAAACCCATAATTTTACAGTTCTACAGTTTTTTATTGCCTTTTTTATTTTTTTTACAGATAATATGTAAATAAATGTTTAAAAAAACGGTAAAATGACCGTTCAGGAAATATTTACTATTCGGCTTGTTCCTTCTAACAACAGCAAAAACCTGTAAAATAATTCTATTTTTCCTCAAAGTAAAAAACTGTAATTTTACAGTCAAATATTGTAAAAGAACCAATTCATATTGAGCAAAATAAACTAATTCTGGTGAAAAATGTGTTTATTTTGACAGTGAACATGTAAATTAATACATTTTTCACGTTAATTTCCCAGTTATTATCTGGAACTTCACTTAAATCAGTTAAATAACAGTAAACTATCTGAAAAATCACAGCTATAAACTGTTTAAAAACATTTATTTTTTGAAGTGTGAATGGCAGCAAGCAGGGAGGACATGATGCTGCCTTTCAATGAGCTCAATGATTATAATTTTCACAGATAATGTCGGTAAATGTGAATAAAAAACAGTCTTATCTTGTAGAAATGTGCCACAGAGACACGGAGGTTTAATTTCTAAATCCCACTAGGTCTACATGTGATACTAATGGAGCCTACAGCCAATAAAAAACTTGATTAACAGGCTACATACGTGTTGAGATGTTGCGTCTGGTCTCACCTGTCTGATGTCCCAGCTGGGTGCCGTCGGAGGCCGGCATGGTGAAGTCGGCCTCCCATATGGGTGAATTCTCTCCGTAGATTTCCTCCTCCAGCATCGACAAGAACCTGACGACGCACAAATGCAACTGACAGATCTCCAAAAGAGGTTTATGCTATGCTAGTACCACATGATGCTAACACGCACAATAACACGGTGTATAAAAGCAGACTGTGAGGTTTTGCTAGCTTCATTAGTCGCTTGTGTTATTTTGAAACGGCTTCAGGAGTCCGTCCTTACTTGGGGAAGTGTGTGAGGATCAGAGTTCGCTTCTCTGGCAGCAGTTTGTCCTTTTCCACTCTGAACTTCTCCAGCAGCTGCCGTCGGGTCACCGTGAAGATGGACTTGAGCAGGTTGCGGCCGAACACGTGAGTGGTTTCATATCGAGGAAGGCTGTCGTTGCTCTGAGGGACGTGGCAGTAGCACAACCACCTGGTAGAAATAAGGAAAAACACTGATTATACAGAGTGTAGGTGTGAAGCATGGAGGTGGCAGCATCATAATGTGAAGCATGGAGGTGGCAGCATCATGAGGTGAAGCATGGCGGTGGCAGCATCATGAGGTGAAGCATGGCGGTGGCAGCATCATGAGGTGAAGCATGGCGGTGGCAGCATCATGAGGTGAAGCATGGCGGTGGCAGCATCATGAGGTGAAGCATGGCGGTGGCAGCATCATGACGTGAAGCATGGTGGTGGCAGCATCATGATGTGAAGCATGGTGGTGGCAGCATCATGATGTGAAGCATGGCGGTGGCAGCATCATGATGTGAAGCATGGTGGTGGCAGCATCATGACGTCAAGCGTAGTGGTGGCGGCATTATGATGTGAAGCATGGTGATGGCATCATGATGTAAAGCATGGTGGTGGCAGCATCGTGATGTGAAGCATGGTGGTGGCAGCATCAAGACGTGAAGCATGGTGGTGGCAGCATCATGACATGAAGCATGGTGGTGGCAGCATCATGATGTGAAGCATGGTGGTGGCAACATCATGATGTGAAGCACGGCGGTGGCAGCATCATGATGTGAAGCATGATGGTGGCAACATCATGACGTGAAGCACGGCGGTGGCAGCATCATGACTTGAAGCATGATGGTGGCAACATCATGACGTGAAGCACGGTGGTGGCAGCATCATGATGTGAAGCATGGCGGTGGCAGCATCATGATGTGAAGCATGGTGGTGGCAGCATCATGATGTGAAGCATGGCGGTGGCAGCATCATGATGTGAAGCATGGTGGTGGCAGCATCATGACGTCAAGAATAGTGGTGGCGGCATCATGATGTGAAGCATGGTGGTGGCAGCATCATGATGTAAAGCATGGTGGTGGCAGCATCGTGATGTAAAGCATGGTGGTGGCAGCATCGTGATGTAAAGCATGGTGGTGGCAGCATCAAGACGTGAAGCATGGTGGTGGCAGCATCATGATGCGAAGCATGGTGGTGGTAGCATCATGATGCGAAGCATGGTGGTGGCAGCATCATCATGTGAAGCATGGTGGTGGCAGCATCATCATGTGAAGCATGGTGGTGGCAGCATCATGATGTGAAGCATGGTGGTGGCAGCATCATCATGTGAAGCATGGTGGTGGCATCATGATGTGGAGCATGATGGTGGCAGCATCATCATGTGAAGCATGGCGGTGGCATCATGATGTGAAGCATGATGGTGGCAGCATCAAGACGTGAAGCATGGTGGTGGCAGCATCATGATATGAAGCATGGAGGTGGCATCATGATGTGGAGCATGATGGTGGCAGCATCATAATATTAAACATGGCGGTGGCAGCATCATGATTTGAAGCACAGCGGTGGCAGCATCAAGACGTGAAGCATGGTGGTGGCAGCATCAAGACGTGAAGCATGGTGGTGGCAGCATCATGATGTGAAGCATGGAGGTGGCAGCATCATGATATGAAGCATGGTGGTGGCAGCATCATGATGTGGGGATGTGTCTCAGCAGCAGTCATTTACCTGACGTTACTACAAACTCACCTGGTGTAGTCCACTTTGTACGCTGTCCCGTCGTCCTTCTGGGTTCGCTGCCGATATTGCGTCGGCGTCTCGAGCTTCCAGTAATTGAGGCACAACAGGAACATCTTTGACAGCTCGAACATGGTCTGCCTCTCCTTCGGCGCGAGGTGGCTGAACTTGTACTGGACGAAATTCAAAACCCCCTTCGGAATAAAAACAAAGGCAAGATGAGAAAAGAGTCTGAGCTCACGAATCGTCCGAAGAGGTCCGACGTTCACCTGCAGGGTTTCCCCCAGAAAACTTGCTAAGCCCGGTGGTAGAGAAGCCCACCGGCCGCCCACCGTGTTTTTGTTATTAAAAAGAAAAAAGAAAAAAAAAGTAAAAGTTGACAGGAATTTTGAAATTATGACTATTATGTGTTGTTATAAGCCATTTTAGAGTCTTATAAAAAGGCACAATATTGAAATACGGTTTTAACAAACACAAAAAATACAATTAAAATAAATAATATCAGTTGTTTTCACTTAAGTTAAATCCTAGTGAATATTAAAACAATCTGTTGCTGGTCACATTTAAAAGTAAAATAAATTAACATAAATAAAAAAGTGTAAACATGGCCAAGGGGTAAAACCAGGGAACTCAGAGGCTGAACAGGTCTGCTGTGCTGTGTGACCTCTACTACTTATTGCTGCACATGGTTCAGGTTGGATCAGTGCATCAATCCATCTGGGTTTATCATACTGGGTCTGGTAGAGCCATCCACTAAATTTAGGGTCAGTTAACCATTTTGGATTAAATCCACTAGTTCCATGTTTACCATCGCAGCTCGCAGAAGGCTGCTCCGACAACGTGCTAACATCCGTGCTAACTCCACTGGCTCTGCCTCATCATGGAGCCGTGGCTCTTTCGGCTCACCGGGGATGAACTCCCCTTGGCCTGGAGGTGAACGAGCGGCTCATGGTCTCCTCCGACTTCGGAAAAAGTTCACGTATCGACCATAAAATGTCACCATTGCGGTTTCCACTGTATCGCGAGATGCTGTTAAAAGCTCTGTTTACCGTCTTTGCTATCACTGTTTTGGTGCATAAAGAAGCTCATTTAAAATAAATAAATAAACAAGTGACGCTTAGCCTGGCGGGGGGGCAAGGAAAGCCTGGCGGCCCGCCAGGCTTATAAAGCACTGGGGGAAACCCTGACCTGCTCGATGTTGGGCTTCTCAAACGGCGGGCTTCCCAGGGATCCCTCCACGACCGGCTGGCTCATCTGGAGGATGCATTTCCTCAGGAGCTGAAGGGGAAGAAGTCAAGAGGAATGTTTATGTTGACTCTTGGCTGCTGGTTTATTATCACGTCTGTCATGGGGCCTATTTCTGAAAATGTCTGGATGAGTTCCCTGATGCTGAAACTTGAATGGAACAAAGCGATAACAGGAAGTTAAGTTTAGTTTGTCGCTTCCAGCTGTTTGTAGGAGTCTGTGTGTTTGTTTTTTAATTTAAGGATACATGTCAAAGTAATATTTCCATGACAAGTTATATATTTTATTCTACTGCTAGACTGATGTTGGTATATATTTGCATTATTGAGTATTATGATGAGTCCAATCCTGTGTATTTTGCATGACTGTGGTGTTTTTGTCTGCTGTGTCTGGATGAAGTGACCCATATCTTCAGATTGATGCTGACAGCGCTGGTTCCCACCTTGAACAGGTAGAAGTACACCTGCTTGGTGTCAGTGTCCTCCTCTTTGTGCACAGACATGAACAGGTTCTCCACGTCCACCACCATCCCCAGCAGCCTGTTAATCTCCTCCTCGGACACGTTCTCCAGGTGGGACACATGGTCGGCTGCAGACAGGGTAGTAAAGCACAGGCAAACAGGGTCACACAGGTGAGCTAAACAGGAGGTCAATGCTGGTTTATCCGCTGTGGTCTGAGCCGCAGCAGGTGTGGAGCTAGTTGGTACCCAGAGCATGTCCACAGCTGCGGCAGGGCTCGCTCAGACTGGCCGCCTGCTGCTGCAGATCCATCCGGGTGGCTGATGGAGGGTTCGGGTTCTTCCATCCGTTACACTTGCAGGTGTCACTGGCCTGAAAACGAGCAGAATAACCCCCTAAGAGCTGCTGTTTTATAATAAATCAGTTAGCTAGCTGATGATGAAGCACCTCCACCGGTTTAATGTGGCTAATAGCAGCAGTAGTGATGCTAACTAGCTAGCTAGCTGTAAAAGTTAACATCCAGTGCTACTTGTTTCTGTTGCTAATGCTAACGCTAGCCGCTAACCGCTTTGTTGTGCTGAACTTTGGCTAGCCGTGCTAATGCTAAGCTACCTTGCATGCGGAGAAGACGCCAAGTTTCTCCAGCTTCTTCGCCCGTGGGAAAGCTCGGACTTGGGCTTTCTTCTGGCTCGCCCGCTGCTGCTGGCTCAGCCCGGGTCTGGCCGGGTCGCTGTTGCCCGACCCGGAGCCCGTCGCGGCGGTGCTGGACCCCGCCGACTGGGCTTGGAGGAGCCGGGGTTGTAAGGCCTGAGCCGCCGGGTCCGACATGTCCACGCTGCTGCTGCTGCTGGAGCTCCGGTGCTGCCTTCAAGGACTGTCGGAGAAACCACTTTTAAAGGAGCAGCAGCTGTTTGCTTAAATCACAGATGATATCCAATAAAATCACAGAAAAAAAGTATTAATTTACACGTTAACCTAAAAAAACCGGATAAAAACTTTAAATTATGTCCACATCAAAATCTAGATTTTTTAAAAACAGTAATTCGTTCTTTTTACTGCATTTAGATCAATAAAAAATCATTATTTTAGAGATATTTGCTGTTATTTGAAATTTAAAAAATACATATAAGAACTGAAAATTGGTGAATAAATTTAAAAACTGCGATTTTAAAGATTTATTTTTTTTGGAAATTACAAGCATAAATCATATTAACATCAAAAGTCTTTATCTTTACAAAGAGTAATTTAAATCAGCAAAAAATATTATTATATGTAAAAATATGTATATTAACAACTCTTTCTCTTACAGTGTTTCATTGTAGAATAGCATCATTTTTTAACTGTATTTAAATGAGCAAAAATATCTATATTTACTGATATTTTTATGTTGTTTGAAAGTAAAACAGCAAAAATCAGTATTTTGATAACTGATAATTTATTGTTTTACACTGTTTACTGTCAGATTGCTGATTGTTAAATCACTGTTTTTACTGTATTTAAATCTGCAAAAATGTCATTATTTTAGAATTTTTTTCTGTTATAAAAAAGAAGAAATTGTGTATATTAATAATTGAAAATTAGCAAATATATTTTGAAACTGCTATTTTACACATTTTCCTTGTGTTTTTTAATTACAAATGATAACTAGTAAGATTTTTAAAAAGTATAAATTTACATGTTGACTGTAATAAAATGTAAATAATGTCTAAAGTTAAAAAAGTGTCAGTAATTTGTTCTTTTGCAATGTGTGACTGTAAAATGATAATTACTGTATTTAAATCAGCTAAAAATATAATTATTTTACAGATATTTGCTATTATTTTCACTCTTTTTTATAGTTTTCAAACGTATTCCACTAGTTTTTTCTCCTTGTATTGGTTTTAACCTACAATCTAAAAGGCAGTTTCTTTGGGTTCAGTTCATTTTCAAACTGACCTTCCTGTTTATGACGGTTTCTGGTTTGTAGATCTTCACGCTCTGACATATGCAGTATCCCTGGGTTGTCCCTTTGATTTTGTCCGCAGGTTATTTCAACACAAAGCTCCTTCCAGCTGCAATAATCTGGCACTGTTGGATTGAGCACCTCTTTTTGCTGATTCCGATCATCTTTATTCTCCAGCAACCCGTTCATGCTTTTAACTTGCATGTACTTTTGATTTCTCTGGAGTCAACTGGAAGAGGGTTCTTTGGTCTGATGATACCAAAATGGAGCTTTTAGTCCATCGGACTGGATGCTGTTTGGTGGACATCATCACAAACACGCCATCCCTACTGTGAAGCCCGATGGTGGCAGCATCATGATATGAAGCATGGTGGTGGCAGCATCATGACATCGCACATGGTGGTGGCGGCATCATGACATCACGCATGGTCGTAGCATCATGAAATCATGCATGGTCGTAGTATCATGATGTGGAGCACGGTGGTGGCAGCATCATGGTGTGAAGCATGGCGGTGGCAGCATCATGACATCGCACATGGCGGTGGCAGCATCATGACATCGCACATGGTGGTGGCGGCATCATGACATCACACATGGTGGTGGCGGCATCATGACATCACGCATGGTCGTAGCATCATGATGTGGAGCACGGCGGTGGCAGCATCATGATGTGAAGCATGGTGGTGGCAGCATCATGATGTGAAGCATGGTGGTGGCATCATCATGGTGTGAAGCATGGTGGTGGCAGCATCATGAAGTGGGCAAGATTTGTAAAGGTAGAGGGTAAAAATCTACTAAATACTGAATGGAAGGGGGTAAACAGTTACGTCACGACCATATTTAAAAATATACGAAGTGAATTAACTGACATTATATTGTATTAAGCCGTTTTCACTTTGACATGAAAGAGTCCTTTGTTGTAAATTCTCATCAAGAAAGCCAAATTAGATTGACCACGATTCATACAGAGGACAACTTTCAAGGTCCTTCCAATAGATTTATAGATTTAGGCCCCTTGAAAATGAGGCACTACACCTTTAAGGGCTGTCCTTTCAACACATTTAAGTTTCATATGTTAAGACAAGGTGAAATGATTAAACAGGCGTACAAAAAAAAGATACCTTCCCCTTGTTTATTCGTAAAATTACATTTCTCCTCGTCTCCCCACGGCCCGACCCTCCCCGTGATCTCCCACCGAGCAGCAAAGACCGCCGCGAAGGTTCCGTTGTGCTCGTCGCTGATGCCATAACGAGACGCCGCCGCCGAAAGAAAGAAAGAAAGAAAGAAAGAAAGCCCCTCCCTGATATGACGAGTAAAAACAAAGAGAGAGCGGAAAAGAAAAGAAAAGGAAAGGAAGCTGAGGAGAGCATCTCAAATTCACAAAAAGATGATGAGACGGAACCAGTGCATTTAATACCATAGATCTCCAGAGGGGAAAAAAAAAAATTAAGACATAAAAAGAAGAAGAAGAAAAGAAACATCACAACGTAATTAAGGTGGACAGAACATCGCGTGGAGATTCGGGAAGTCTGGACAAGAACTACTGATTGGTTATAAACTTGAAGAGTCCGTTACAAATACAGCAACATGTTTCCGATACACAGTCGTGATTTTGGGGTCGAGGAATCTCGCTCGCTTGCCGTTTTCACACCGATGATTCATCACATTAATGCTAGAAAAATCACAAACTGGTGACGATGTTAATAAAGTACTACTCACTGCATATGGTTCTGATAACATACGGTGAAGAGGGACGATTGTAAAACCTCGGAGTGCAGGCTTCAGAATCACTCAGACCAGCCCGTGTCAAAAGAAATCGTGATAACAACAATGATAATAATGCAATAATTCAATCTACACAGCTCTACCAAGAAGGAAGCGTCTGTCTGGTGCTGCTCTCCTGGTGGAAACCTTCACTCTTCCTCTTTTTTTCCAGACAGAACAGCGGATCAGGCGCCCGGATTGAGAAATTTACGGTGACAAAGCAGCGCTAAGGGACAGAGCCGGTTTTAATTCCTTCTCGTTAATCTTTTTTTTTTTTCCTCTACACAAACACAGACACAAAGGTGAGCGACTTATGAAGCGCCGCCGGTGATGACTGATCTTTTGTTTTTCCTTCTTCCGTTTTATTTTTTCCCCCTAAGGTGACGTCAAGTGTCCATCATCAGCAGGTTGGCGAGTCCCGGGGTTAGAATATGATTCGGCGAATGTGTTGATTCCGATCCGGCCAGCAGCGGACTCGTTTGCCAAACAGTTAATTGGTGCTCGTATCGGTGGGTTGTTGGTCCGGCCGGTGGGGCGTCGGTTTGACGGCTGGCTGATGTCTGGTCTGGTTGATCGGAGCTGTGGATTGGATCAGCTGATTGGTGGTTGTGTCGCTAGTTCCCGCCCCCGCAGCACTGGCTGCTCCTGCTCTGCGGCGCCGCCTCCTGCAGGTCCACGCCGCCCCGGGCCCGACCGCCGGCGCCGGCTGCACCCTGAGGCTCGTTCTTGGGAAGCTTCTTGGCTGTTTGTGGGGGCAGAAATGCAAAGAATCAGTGTCTACCTCAGGGGTGTCAAACTCAAATACACAGTGGGCCAAAATGTAAAATGTGGACAAAGTCACGGGCCAACATTGATATTTATTGAACTTATATATATACACATACAAAACTAGCTTTTACAGCAGCCTCACTTTGTGATATGGCTTTTAAAAACAGTCTGTTGTGAACTTCTTTTTTATCTCCTCTACTTTCTTGCGTCTTTGACTCATGTCCAGGTCCATCGTGTCGTCTAATGTTGTTCTCCTTGGTTATCGCCACGTTGGCTCCACATACTAGACAGGGCTGGTTCGAATAGCAATATCTGTGCTCTGGATTCTGGTCCAATTACTGACCAACATCCTAATATACGGTACGTGCGGCGGCAGGGGTGAGGGGCAGCGAGGTGTTCGTCGGAGTCCGACACCATTAGCGCGGATACGTCCTGCTGATGGTGGCACAGTAGCAGTGTCCTTGCATGCCGCTGGTGCAGATGCTCAGCCAGGCAGCGGCGGCGGAGGGTGAGGGGTGTGTGGGCACAACTATTCGGATCTCAAAATCATTAACCGGATATTCAGGTCCAGCCCTAATACAGGACAAACAGGTCTGTCCTCTACATGTATAAACAGGTGTTCTGCCTCCACCTGTCCAGAGAGCTCCTGTTTTCTGCCTTTCTTTTCGCCATTTTGGGAGTGGGTAGCATTAGGTTGCTATGACTACGGGTCCTATGGGTCCTGTCCCAATTGACACGCCAAAACACCATTTGTAGTATTAGTGGTACATGCGCTGTATAATACCGGCGGGCCAGCTCTAGTAGTCATTTGGTAATGCCTCGCGGGCCAAATATTATTGCACTGCGGGCCAAATTTGGCCCACGGGCCAGAGTTTAACACCTATGGTCTACCTGATGTTAACAGGACAAAGGAGCTGTAAACAAAAGTTATTAAATTGACTATAATGCAAAACTAAATCTACACTGAACAAAAATATCAACGCCCCATGTGAAATATTGATGCCACATGAAGTGCACCACCCAAAGTGAGCGTATACTGTCTGGTACTTGGACTAAATGGATATTTCTCTTGATTAATGTCCCAAATTTGAGTCCACCACTGCCTCAGTGATGCATTACCGTATTTTCCGCACTAAAAGGCCACTTAAAAGCCTTTAATTTTCTCAAAAATCGTCAGTGCGCCCTTCAATGTGGTGCGCTTTATGTGTGCACTCGGTTCTAAGCGCTCTGCTTCATTGACTGTCGGACCATTTCCTGCTGACATAGGTACGTAAAGTACGTCCACTAATTAGCTGGCAGCCATAAACCAAGGTATCTGACTAAGGTATCTGCTCTGACTGTTGTACGAGCTTTCGTGAAAGCCGGCATCATTGCTGAACAGCCACCCGACAACGAGACTGACTCCGACAATGACGAGAGGGAACCCGACATGATGGATGGAGAAACTGCCCAGCTGTTCAATTCAGATACAGAAGATGAAGACTTTGAAGGGTTTGTGACAGAAGATTATTTTTTGATCAATGTGAGTGTATTTGTAAATACGGTACGTAGTAGAATAAAGTCCAACAAACTCACTGTTTTACTTCCGTTTCCTTATTTTAGCATGCGTCTTATAATCCGGTGCGCCTTTAGGTATGGAAAATACGGTAATTCCATTCAGTCCATGGGTGTGGCATATCCAGACGCTGCTCCACCACAATGAGCAGTACTCAGACACTCCTTATACTGGGGACAATAAAAGGACACCCCAACATGTCACATGTTGACCAAAGCAGCAACGCCTCAGATGACTCCGGTCATGAGGGAACGATTATTTGCAGTTGATTTTGAGGAGATAAAAATGCTAAAAGTAACGTAACAATCACACATATCGACCTGATTTGCATCATTTATGGTTTTATTTACATTATAGTTGTGGGTTTATTCCGCAGCCTTTTGAATAAAGTGCATTTGTGTGTAATTTCAACAATAAATTAATTATTAGACTTTCTTTTCCTCCTGGTTCTAGTCTCAAAAATGTGAGAATTTGCAGCATTTCTTTATATTTTGGTCTGATTATTGAGATATAATGAGGAGCCTTCTAGGCCTTAAACATCGTAATAGTCAGAAACACATGCTTGGTTTCACTCATCTATTAATCAGCTAATCACTGGTCATTTCATTGGTTTTAGTCGTTCTTTTTAACAGAAAAAAAGCCCAAATTCTCTGATTCCAGCTGCTTAATTCATTGACTGCCATTGACGTGTTTTTACGTCAAATATGTTTTTCAACGGGAGGCGGTAGGGGACATTCTGGTGGAGCTCTCCTATAAATATCAGACTTGTACTGTGGTGTAGTGACCAACTGGAGCCCTGTAGGTGGCAGCAGTGCAACGATCTGGACGAGACATGAGCCGCTATGGGCATGTAGACGAGAAGAGGTTGAGTTTATGAGGGAGAAAATGGCGCGATGAGAGAAGACGGTTAAGTTCAGGCAGCTCAGACTGGATCAGAGCATGTGAGGCTCTAAATAGACTATTGAGAGAGTCGCGATCGTGAGAGAAGACGATCATAAACCCAGGCCAAGCGGTGATACAGTCCAGCTCAGACGAATCTGGATCGGATGAATTCAGAACCTGATCCAGATTCTCCAGATGATCAGCTTCCATCTGGGTCAACCGGAGCAGCAGAGCCTCGTTCCAGATTCTCCAGAAGACATGAAGGAGGTAAGAACTAACCTGCTTTATGAATAAAGATCCATTTGATTTGCTAACTTGCTAACTAGCTAGCTAACTTTTATTGTGATCGTTTTGAGTGTGGTTTGACTGATAATCGTTCCCAACATCAACGTGATTCCGACCTCAAAGCGATCCCCCCGTCCCCCCTCCTTCAATCCAGACCAGATGAACCCCATTTAGTTCCACTACATCATATAAACTACTGTAAAATCTGTTGTCAGGACTGACGTGAAGCAATGTTCAATTTACAGATCGTGCATCCAGCAGAGATCCCACTCCTTTTCCAGTGCTAAGAAGCATCTTTCTCCACATCACACTGCAGCAAACACACTGTATTTTTATAGTAATTGTATGTATTTCTATAATTTACAGGTCGTCCATCCAGCAGAGGTCGTGAGGAAGACCCCAACCCACCAGATTCACATCCATAAACACAAACCTGGAAATAAGTTCATACATGTTTGTCAGATGTAAAAATTGTAATTGTACATTGTTCTACATTTGTGAAATAATAATAATTTTGCCATCCAAAGCCCTTTCTCAGTGTTGTTTTTATTGTTTGATAGAAGGAACCAATGTTCAGATGTTTGAGGCGTCACTAAAGCAGAAAGTCTCTGTTCTGCTCGACTCGTTTCTTTTCACTAAAATCCTGTTTTCTCAGTTTTTTGGTCAGAAACTGGCGTTTTGAGTGAAACTTCTCTCTATTCAACTACTGATTACGGAAGAACAAAACAAGCTGGAAGCAAACATGTTTTACTGATGGAAGTAGAAAGTCTACTCTTTCAGAATCTGGTTTCAGGTTTTAAGTGGTCATAGTACAAAATATTCTGTGGGTCTTGAAAGATCAGTCAAAATGCTTGAAAATGGCTGCAGCCAATGAGTTAAATGTCAATAATTGTGGTTTCTTTCCTCCTCTGTGGCAGTAAACTGAGTGTTTCTTGGTTGTGATTGACGCTTTTCACCGTTCGCAACAGCCAATCGAATAACCGGGAGATCAACAGATGAATTAACAGCGGGGACAGTCGTCGTCTGTAGTCCTGTTTCTGAGAGGAACTCACCTATAGCCATAAAAATCTCGTTGACATTCATCGCGGTCTTGGCTGAGGTTTCCATGAACAGCAAACTGTTGTCGTCTGCATATGCTTGCGCTTCCTGAGGACACAAACACAAGATTTATATGCATGAATTTGCACAGAATGTAATTTAATGACCAGGTAAAAGCTCCTGTTTACCTGGAAGTCTACAGCTCTCTTGTTGGCCAGGTCGGCCTTGTTCCCTGCCAGTGCGATGACGATGTTGGGGCTGGCTTGCCGCTGCAGCTCCTTCACCCAGTTCTTTGCACGTGTGAATGTGTCCTTCAAAATAAAAGCATGATCACAAGACGTTTAAATCAGCTCTGACGTCACATCCGACTGTAAAACACCCGAGCAAAGGTCTGCAGAAGCCTGCTGGAGTCGGTAATGATCAACCCGGCTGGAAGACAAGGTCCAGGTGACAAAAGACCGGAGGCAACTCACTGTGTTGGTGATATCATAAACCACGATGGCGGCCTGGGCTCCTCTGTAGTACATCGGCGCCAAGCTGTGGTACCGCTCTTGTCCTGCAGTGTCCCAGATCTCGAACTTGACTGTTGTGTCATCCAGACATACCGTCTGTGTGAGGAAGGCAGCTGGGGGGGAGGAAAATCACACGAGTTAGACGGAGATGGAGCGTTCGGAAAGCAGAAGTTAGTGACTTATTATGTACGGGGTTGACTTTTTAATCGTTTTAGTAGAACAAGGAGAGAAATCACAAGTACTGGAACTATAAAAAGGCAATGTAACGTGATGAAATGTTGAATTTAAGTTGATATTGATAATTACGCCTGATTAAAATACCAGAGGAGAAACACTTTCGCCCTCTAGTGGCTTCAAAAGGCAATTAATCTCAGAAAAAAATCATTTAAATTACATAAAATTTAAATTATAATTCATTTAGACACCATTTATCAGAGCCAGAAACTGCAAAAACTAAGTAAAAGGTCAGATTTTAAACTTTACCGCTGTTCTGCTCTGATCAGATTCTACAAAGCACAAAAAATTCTGCGACCCTCAGCGCAACCGAGAAGCCATTAGCAACTCGGCTACGACCGACAGCGACGCGGCAAAAATTCCGAAAATTACCGAAATCCAAACTCATATTTCCTCAAAATCCCTTTAAATCTACACATCCCATTTGTGCTGCTTTGTTATGCTATAGAATTAACAGCCTGTTGGATTTGACTTTGAGTTTTTTGACCTTTTCGGGTTACCGTAGTTCAGCCAGCGAGAACGAGAAGTAGTCGCACAACGTTTTCGTGAGCTAGTAGATCATTAGTTGGTCGTTTGAAGTCAGTTCTAAGAGTGATGAAAATATATTCCTTTTAGTATTGATGCATGTGGTGCCGTTTGTTTAATATTTCAATTGCAATCTCAGCGTTTAAGAAGATAAAAGATATCCGCGATGGCGATGCTAATACGATTAGCCCGTTAATGGGATTTCCCATTCTATGTTAGCATTAAGCTAGCAGACTAACTTTGTTTATATGTATCGAACATCCTTTAAAATGCAAGGGTAAGTGATGTTTTCTTTGTTTTTACAGTTTTACAGGTTGCCTTTGTGCATGAGGTCATAAATAAACGGTCAAATCAAGAAGAAACGGTCTCTCATTTCACAAAGAACCGCTTAGCCTTTCTGCCGAACTAAACACGAACGTTCAGGGACGGCAGAATGCATTTATGTAACTGCTAAAAACAAACCATTAGCTCTAACCCGATTCTGTAAAAAACAAAAAATTCTGCAGTCCTCAATGCAATCGAGAAGCAATTAGTGACTCAGCTGCGACCGACAGCCACGTGACAAAAATTCAGAGAGTTTTCGGCTGAACTGCAGGAAGTGTTTCACAAAGCAGACAGGAGACACATTTAGAAATGTTAAAATATACATATGCTCGCTTATTTTCCGTAGTTAATTTTTCAAGCTATTAATTATTTAAAAAGGCATGTTAAGCACTAAAAATTACACTTTTAATCAGCGGTCCTTGAACTCCTCAGGTGTGGTTTTTGCTTTCATCAGGAAATTTAACCACAACCAACCTTCACCTCCTGACATTTCACCAAGATCGCTTTAATCTACTTGCATCATGTAAACACATGCTTGAAATAAACTGAGTGTGCTAAACAAATACTGTAAAAAACTAAAAATTCTGCACACCTCAGCGCAACCAAAAAATAATTAGTGACTCAGCTACGAGCAACGGCGACACGGCAAGAATTCAGAGAATCACCTAAACCTAAACTTAAACTCTTGATATTTCCCTTTAAATTTACATGTCTTATTGAAAGAACTGCTAAAAATAAACCATTAGCTCTAACCTGATTCTGTAAAAAACAAAAAATTCCTCAGTTCTCAATGCAATCGAGAAGCCATTAATGACTCAGCTGCGACCGACAGCCACGTGAGAAAAATTCAGAGAGTTTTCGGTTGAACTGCAGGCAGTGTTTCCACAAAGCAGACAGGAGACACGATTAAAAATGGTAAATGGTCTGCACTTATATAGCGCCTTTTTCTACCTTAGCGCTACTTTACAATGTGTTTCGTATTCACCCATTCACACACAGAGCTGCCATGCAAGGCGCTAATCTGCCATTGGGACCAACTTGGGGTTCAGTGTCTTGCCCAAAGACGCTTCGATCAGTGGACAACCTGCTCTACCACCTGAGCCACAGCCGCCCTTGTTAAATAACGTTAAAGTATACATGCAAACACATTTATTTCTCAATATTGTGCAGCCCTAGTTCTGGTGAACTCAAAGTAAGCAATGTTTATTTATTAATTTTTATTTTTTTGGCACGAAAATCCACCAGAAATCTAGCAAAAAAAACACCTGCGTAGATGAAAACAACAAAACCGCACTCATGTTTTGTCAACTCTTCTCATTTTTAGCTGCACTAAACCACGAGCGACTCGGCTACAACCGACAACCACGTGGCAAAAATTCAGGCACTTTACAGCTGAAAGTATGTAAACGAAACGTAAAATATCTCTAATATCTCGGGTTATGATTTATTTCCAGTATGCAAAAATGATTTTTGTCATTTTAACTGCTACAGAAGACGAGTTCTGTCTCCTTCTTCGTGGTTGTTTTGTTTCCACAGAGGTGCAGGACTTTATGTTGCAGTGAAAAATGAACCACAGTGAGGAAAAAAGCGACCAGAAACTGCTGAGAAGGGCAAAAATGAACCAGAAATAATGTCGTTTTTGCTGCTGGAAACAACATAACCCCACCTAATCTACCCAACTACCATTAAAACCTGCCAGGAAGATAAAAAACTAAAGAAAACAATCCTTTAAATGTGCATGAAGAGGCTGAAGTGCATTAACGAGCCACCAGTCACATGGCGGAGGAAACTGCACACACTGTAAAGCTCTGTAATCTTTGACCGCAAGTTCAGTAGAATATTACAAATCGCTGACTGGCCGTTCCGTCTTTTCGTCGGCGTAAGCACCGAGCATCCTGTGCCAACATCCTACTGCCGCGTTACTCACCAGCGACCAGATACGTACGTGAAGCTCGGGAAAACAGAAAAGAGTAGCCGCCGTCGGAGCAGCGATTACACAACGCCTTCTAATTCACTGGAGAGAGATTTAAAACGCGAGGAGGTGTAAACAAGAGGGGCTGCAGGTTGGAAACGCACATTACAAGTGAAGAATTAATAGTTTAAAGCACATTTTAACAGCCTGAGAACTAATTTAGTGGCTCAGTGTTGCAGCAGATCAAACTGCAAAGTGAATAAAACAGCAACAGGTGAGCGAAGAGCTGCAGGTAACAAGATGTTTGTAGCATCGGTACGGCAAATTAACTCAAATGCACAAAAGAAGTTCCTTTTTTATGACTAATCTACAACAGAAGCCTCTCATTTACTCTGATTTAACGACTCTTGGACGCCGAGTTGATGCGTTTTCTGCTTTGCTAACGAGCAAAACGAGCGAGAAACGGCAGATCGTCGCCGAAAAGGAAGATTTAGCTGCAGAAACTAAACATTTCAGCTGCAGAAAGGATGACGTCGACCAAAAACAGGCACACTATCTGCAGCGTCTTGCAGCTGTCGCCACCGCAAGAGGTAAAACTGAATTTGACAACTAAAATCAGCAGCACACATGATAAGTGGCAAATCAGATTAATCATTTCCAAATAGAGGATTGGAATCAACCAACAGCTCTTCTCATATTTGGCTGGACTCATTTAATTTTCTCAAGTCTTTACTCAACCAAGGCCAAAGCGACTCCATTAGGGATGCACGATGATTCCAACTTCAACCGATACCGATAATTTTATGCTTCCTGCAGCCGATAACCGATAATGTCAACCGATATTTCTTCACTTAATTAGCTATAATTTGAGTACAAATCCACTTCCATTATAATTCTGACCCATACAAATAAATAGAAACACTGAGCAGAGCATAAACTGCCGGTGAAATGTAAGGCTGGTCCGAAGAGCAATATCTGAGCTCCGGATCCGATAATGTTAATTCGAATATTCGGTTCGTGCCGTGGTGTCGGCCGGCGGCAGGGGGTGGGAGAGGGAGAGGGAGATTGTGGGGGGGGAGCTACAGCCTGGGGCCTGCGCAGCATACTATAGCCATGGCGATGCTCGGCAGCGCTTGGCGACGTTTGGCAGCGCTTGGCGACGTTTGGCAGCGCTTGGCGACGTTTGGCAGCGCTTGGCGACGTTTGGCAGCGCTTGGCGACATTTGGCAGCGCTTGGCGACACTCGGCAGCGCTTGGTGACGCCCGGTGATGCCTGGTGGCGTACTACAGCTTCGGCAACACATCCGGTGACACTCAGTAACTATTCGAATATCAAAATTATCATCCGAATATCACCACAACCAACAAATATTCAGATATTCAGATATTCTAATATTCGGGACCAGCCCTGGTGAAACGTCTTCTTCTGACACAGTAAAGAAAGTCCACACTGGTCAGTGCCACGCCATGCTGCTTGTTCTTCTCCGCCCGCGCAGTCTGATGACATCACACACATGCGACAGTACCGTCAGGGAGGGGAGGGGTTGAAGAGCCAGACATGAAGACAAACCACAACACACAGACCAACGGCAAAAACCAAGATTCACAGTCTTTATTATTATCGGCTCATTTTTTTATTATCGGTATGACGTCATAATTGCCAATATTGACCGATAATTATAAGACGCTGATATTATCGTGCATCCCTCGGCTCCATTCATGAGAGCCTCCTTGAATTAATCACGTGCGACTTTGTGCTTTCGGTCAAATTTCACCAAAACTAAGCTATAAATTGTGACATTTCATCAAAATTCGCCCAAAAATAAACCGTCTGCAGTGACCGCATTCTGTTAAAAACTGAAAATTATGAACGAATCAGCGAAACCGCAGGGTCATGACAGAAATTCTGGGATATTCAGCTGAACTGCAGGCAGTGTTTATGCAGAGCAGAGAGGAGACAAGTACAGAAATGTTAATTACTTAATGCTAATAAAGAAATATCTATAAAAAAACAGGGGTAATCATTTCTAATTTTGATGTAACTTTTATATATATTTTAATATAATTACCTCTGTCTAGGAGGTCGTGTTTTTGCTGGTGTTTATCTGTCTGTTAGCAACTTTTAGCAACAAAAATTCTGAACTGATTTTGATGAAATGTTCAGGAAAGGTGGATAACAGGATGAGGAACAGATGATTAGATGTTGGTGGTGATCCGGATCAACGTCTGGATCCAGGAATGTTCTCCAGGATTCTTTAGCATTGGGAGATAGGGACATGTGCATGTATATATGCATGTAACTCCACAATAAATGTCCAGGCTGCTTGGTAAAAATACAGGATCAGTTCCTGCTAATTTCTACAACATGTCAAAATTTGATCCGGATCCGGGAAAAACTCCGGAGACTAGAGGGTCTGTGGAATGGTCATCACTGTAAGGTAACAGATGAAGATCCAGACATGCAGCCAACACCAACATGTAGCTGAGACTCTGCTGGATCAGGAGGATCCAACAGATCTGTTGTAGAATCAACAGCTATGGAGCTGGATCCAGAAGAAACCACCATTACCCAGAAAGAGATTCTGGTGAATAACTATTGAACTAATGATGATATCAATGTGGATCCAGATGCTAAGGGTTTGTTTTCTGGGTCAAGGAGTCTGATAATGTAGATAAAACAATCCTGGGACGATTATTTCTGGGTGTGAATCCCAACATGGGGGGAAACGAGCTGCTTTAGAGCTCTAACTTCACTCTAAAGTACAACCTGAAGCCGCTCTCAGCTGGAAAACACGCTAAAAACTCGCGTATGAGTCACGTGACCGGCTGCAGAGAACAGGTTCGACCACTCCTACAGCAGAGGAGATTAAGACCTGCAAGTAAGCGTTTCCTCCGAGCCGGCGAGGACATGTTGTGTTTCTGCTTCACGTTGGAGAGTTTTCAAAGAGAGCAGAAGACAATTAGAGAATCAAGGTGGATTTATGACGCCGGTACGAGCTTCAAAATAAGAGTCAAACTGTACTGAAGGAGGTGTAAACACTCGGTGGCCACTTTAATAAATACACCAACGACTTCTACGGCTGCAAACTGATCTGAAGTTTTAGGCTTGGTTGTTTTTTTTATGTTGTTTTCACATTTTATATTTATTTCTGAGGTTACAGTCGTTGTCCTGGACTGTACTATATTAATGATATATACCATATTATTGTCCTTAATATATTGCCTTTCATTAATATGTATTTAAAATGGTATCTAAATTGGAAATACTTTGAGATTTTTTTAAAAATTGCACATTTTTCAGTACCTGGAAATTTGAGGCCACGTTTAAATGATAATATCCCAGAAATTATTAAAGATAAAAATCAATTTGTGACTCCACGACTTTGTTGTAGTTGGATCAGGATTCCATATTTGTGTTTTTGTGGTACGACTTCTCACACCTGCTTGTGGGAAAACTAACTTCGTTTTCATTTCTGCGACCAAATATTTCACATTATTAGCTGTTTTCTATCTATATTATGGTGTACTGCGCTGTTTTATATTAATAAGTGTTCCTAATATACTGCCCTGCTCATTTATGTGAATGTGGTGCACAATATATATGTATACAGACGTCCCTCACCACAGACGAGGAACCACTGTATATAAAAAAATAAACATAAAAATTTAAATATCACACAGTGCAACTCACACTTAACATGTGCATAATTAATACAAAGTACAATTAACACCTTAATGGAAGCATCAACAACATGTAAAACACATAGAAGCTGCTTTAAAAGTAGAATTTCCGGCCTCTTATTGGGTGATAAGCGCCTCCTTTACTTTGCGATTGATGCTAATTTTGTCGTCTTTTCTAGCTTAACAGCAAACAATAAGAACACCGTCTTGCCTTTAAGCTATTAGGAGTCCAGACATTTATGTTACGGTCACTGGTGACCAATTAACGGCGTCATTACATGCAAAAATAATTTCTAAAATAGCCTGCCTCCATCAAAATGAACAAAAGGAGTCATATCCTGACGTATACATCCACCTAGCTCAGTTTGTAGTTAATTTATTTCTAATGTATATCACTTTTTGAGATGCTGGCATGCTTTATTTTGCTTTTTTGGTTTGGTTTTTGCAGCGTAGCATTACTGTAAAATGCAAATATGAACCTACTTAACCAGGATGTTGCACCTGTAATGTAGATAATTTACCATTTTAAAGCTACAGATGCTTCTTTTATCGTCCTTTACTCTGTGGGGAAGCTGAGAAAATGGTCAGCTTTGCCTTTTTGTGTGAATTCAGAGCTAATTTCTGTTTGTATTATACTGTCACAGTGCAGGTAGGGAGTCAAATATAGCTCAGCGCTGGCGTAAGATAGGTTTTCTAAAGAGATATGAAGCCACTCAGGAAGCAGATCCAGCTCTAGAAACCCCATAAAACCGCTCACCTCCGATGGTGCTCTCCTGGTACTCGTGGAACTGGCCCTTGACGAAGCGCAGCACCAGGCTGGACTTCCCCACCGCCGACTCTCCCAGCAGCACCAGCTTGAACTGGCAGATCTTGTTGCTCGCCGCCGTGCCGTTGGTCCGAGCCGGTCCGCCTCGGCCTGCCATGTCGACGAAGGAGGACGAAGGAGGAGGAGGAGGAGGAAGGAGGGCGAACGATGAGAGGTCTGGGTCGGGTTTGTCGTAGAGGGGCGGGGGGCGAGCTGGTTGGGGTCGGCAGGTCGGATGGAAGAAGAGGCCTCACCGGTGGGAGCTGGAAAACACAACACATCCAGTTAAAGTCGAGTCCAAGCAGGAAACAAACAGGCTTAAAGCTAAACCCGTGACGTCTGCGAGAACAAATTAACAGATGAACTTCTTCTTTCTTATTTTCTTCAACTTGAATCCATAAAATAAACATGCACACAAACACACACGACACCAAAATACTTCACCAAAACCACCCAATCTCAGTATTTAACCAGAACCACGGTGCCAGAAACAGAAACTAAAAACACCACAAACTTCCAGGTACTTTACTGCAGTGTAACGCCTCTTTTTTAATTCAAATATTGTGTTTTTTTCCAGTTTAACAGCAGAAAATACTAAAAAAATATTAACTTAATTGTACTTCAGCATCATTACACACAATAAAATGAAGACACAGAGTCTGTCTCCATCAAAACAAACAGAAGGTGTTGATATATTTCTAACACCCGTCACTTTTTCTGACGTTCAGATGCTTTATTTGTCTGTTTTGGTGGTTTGTGCATCGTGACATGCTTTACAGGGGTTGAGCAATAAAACCGGGATGCTGCGTCTGTAAATGTAGATTATTTAGCATTTTGAAGCTGCAGATTTCTTCTTTTGTTGTCCTTTTCCTCTTTGGGGACGTTTGTCTTCACTCAAAATGTGGTTGTGTTTTTCTGACACGAGCAAAAGTGACTTAGGTCTGTGCTCGGCATCTTAGATTTTAAACCAGCTACACTAGATGGGAAAAACCGCCAAAAATAAACAATTCATCAGAGCCAGAAAGTGTAAAAACAGAAAAAAAAAGTCAGATTTTAAACTTATTGGAAGTTTTTGAACCAATCGCGTGAGATGTGACGTTCAATCAGGAAAAAAACAAACCTAAGTTTAAAATAGTGGCACAGTAGTCCCTCGTCATATCACGGTTCACTCTGTGGATTTTTAAATTGTATAAATCTAGTTTTGTATCACGGATTAAGAAGAATATTAAATGGAAATAAAATACGTAGCAGATGAGCAGACAAAGACTCGCTTCCTCTTGAGCTAGTTTGAGATGCTACACGGCACGCTATTGGCTGACGGATGGGAGGCGACCAATCAGAGCGCTGCGTTCTGCATCCTGGGCTCTGATTGGCTCAGCGACCGTAGCATCAGCCTCCTCCGTCTCCCGTCTACAGCAGCGTTCAGCATCTGGCCTCGTCCGTTCCACATGGACGTCTGGTCGCTGTGTGTAGTGTTGTATTTATTTCTACGATGTCGCCCAAACGTTCTGAGGCTTCTGAGGCTTCTGAGGCTTCTGGCACCGAACCCAAGCATGGGGAGGGTTTATAAAGCCTTAATATATGTATAAATAATAAATAAATATGAGGTCGCTACTTCACAGATTGTCGCCTTGTCGTGGGAAGTTCTGGAACCAAACCCCCGCCATAGATGAGGGATCACTTCTAGTTCAGTCGATATCAATAACAGCAAATTAATGGATGTATCTGAAAGGCATGATATCTATAAAAAAAATAAAAATAAAAAACGATCACAGCTGCAAACTGTAAGATCAGAATTGTCGGCTTTCCAGCTTTCCAGCAGCCCTTGAACTACTTGGCTGCAATGTGGAATTCTGCGGGGAAACTCCGGGAATTCATCAAAACCCTTCATGCACATGTCTCGTTAAAAAAATTCGCCAAAAATAAACTGTTCGCAGTAATTAAATTCCGTAAAAAACAAAAAATTTCACGCTTCTGGCTGCAAACGTGAAGACGTTCGTGTCCCAGCTGCGACTGACGGTCACATGGCAAAAATTCAGGGATTTTTCGGCTGAACTGCAGGCAGTGTTTACAAAGAGCAGAAAGGAGACGCATGAATGCAAGTGGTAAAACATCTGATGTAAGTCGAGTCAACGTTTATTTTCCAGTACTAATAACCTCCTGTGGGCACTGATTCCAAGGTTTTTTAGATTTTAGCAGAAGAAATAATCAAAAAAATCTATTTCAATTTGTTCCTTTTTTATGATTTATGACATCCGTCTCTCTTTCTGGTCGAGGTTCTGTTTCCATAGAGGTGCAGGGCTTTATAGTGGAGTTAAAAATGAGCCACAGTGAGTAAAAAATGTGAAACCAGTGTGCAAAAGCGACCAGACACTGCTTGGCGTTCAGAGGCGGACGAAAACCAACCAGGCATGATGTAGTTTTTGCTGCTGAAAACAACTTTCTCTCTTCAGAAAGGCCTGAAAATGCAAATCAAAAACCTGCTGCTGTAGAAAGCGAAGTGAAAAATGAAGCACAGTGAGGAAAAAACACCCAGAAGACCTGCATGAATCATTCAACAGGCAGCTCAAACACGGAGGCCGACGTGGGGAATGAAAACCTTTAAACGCCACGTCTGATTTGGCACCAACACGCCACAACAAACCAAGACACCAGCAGTTATTTGCGTGCACGCCGGCCTGCTGCGCGCCGCCGAAGCCTTGCCTAATCTCTTTTTTTTTTCCAGTTGGGTGACAAACACACGAGGTCAGCCAGCTTCTGCTTGGTCGGAGGACAGGAAACACGGCTCGGGCTGAAAAGCAGGAAGTGAAGATTGCAGAAGGCGTTTTACTGCTGAGCGAGCGCGTTGAAACCTGCGACGGACTCGGCTCGGAGGCTTCGACGCCGAGGATGAGGAAAAAAGTGGAGCCAAAGCTTCGGTTCTACTCGCTCCTGAGCGCTTAAATCTTCAACATGTGACTGGAGATCACGGCTTCGCACATGAAAGCCGAGAATGAATCACCCGACAGCTGCATATGACATATTTTGCAGCATTAGTTTAACTCACTGAACTCGTTTTTCACTGCAGCATAAACTCCTGCAACCTCTGTGGAAACACAACAACCACGAAGGAGAGAGGACGCAGGAATACGAGCGGCTGTGATGCCTTAAATCAGTGGTTCGGGACCCAAAAGTGGGACGCGAAGCCATTTTCAGAGGGTCGCAGAAGCAAAAAGTAGTGGTGTAAAGTCTTTTATTTTGAAGGACGTGTTTCTCATGACACAGTTTGCTTTCAGTAGCAGGATATTTAGTGGTGGTGACAAGTCTAGATCTGTCTCTGCCAGCTAATTGGAGAAATTTATGCTAAAACGTGCCAAAAATGAACCAAAATGAGCTCAGAATCTGTCAAAATGGGTCAAAATATGCCCAAAAACTTGGCAAAAGTGTCCAAATATACCAAAATGAGCAAATAATAAGCCAGTTTTTCCCCAATCTGTATCAAAATGCATTAAGACTACATCCAAATAAACATTAATTTGTTAACAGGAACAGCAAATTTCAAAAAGTTGGGTCGCGACTGTTGCTGAGGCTGGACCAGCTGAGAACCACTACCTTAAATCATTAAAAAAAGAGGGGGAAGACGGTTCGATTTCTTCGATTATTCATTTAATTAAAACTAAAACAAGCTGGAATCAATAATTATCTGTTTGCCTTAACAGGATAACGTCCACGCACTGCTGATTATGGAAAAACTACTAAAGCCACGACTTATTAATTAACCGCCAACAACTAGATTAATCAGGAATTACTTTTATAATAGATAAATAGTTGAAATAATTGATCGAGACAGAAAAAACGTATGAAATGTGAGTATTTCCCGCATTATAGAGAAACAAAACAGGGAAAGAAATGCATTTTTCATTCCAGGAAATTTAAAATAATTAATTATTCGTTCGCGTAACAACTGGAAAACATCTTTACATTTGCAGTTATAGAAAAAATACTAAAGCTGCAAAGATTGTCAGCTATTAAACTAACTGCAGACTATTTTTATAATCAAATTGAGCACATTTTTCACGTCAAACTGCCTTTTAAGCTTCTTTAATGTGAGTATTTCCTGGTTTCCTTCCTCATCTGTGACAGCAAACGGATTAGCTGTGCACAAATTGGACATTTATCATTTCATATAAACTATTTTTGGCTCACTTGACATATTAAAGTCATTTCTGCACACTGAACGTTCTCTATATTGTATATTTTGCACGTTAAATGTTAGAAATATCTGTACTGCTTTGCTCGCTGCTGCGTCTTCTAGGCCAAACAACTGATTGACTGACGCAGAAAATGATCGATCGATTAATCTGCGATCGTTGTTGCAGCCTTACGAAAGAGGAAACGCGACAGGGGGGAAGGTTTGAGGCCTGCAGACTGAACTGGAGATGCATTTCTGCTACCAACAGATGCGGCAGAATCTATTATTAGGAAAAGAAAACACTTGTATCATATTCTACACGCATCGATTCAGGATGCAGCAGCCGTCCGGCGCCGCGGAGGATGCGAAAGGTGGAATCAGACGGCATCCATGATGAGAGCCTCGACGGGGAAGTAGGTCAGAGGGGGAGACGGTGGGACGAGGGTCAGAGGAGGAGGAGGAGGCCGTGAAATATTCATCGCCGTGGCTTCGGTACGCTCAGCTGCCGGCGTGACAACCAGACGATGTACCAGAAGCACTCGTCAGGTTTAACCGTCCAAACTCACGTCGTCTCCGGGCGTTCTGGAGCATCATAACACTACAAATCTGGACTTGACGGGTGTTACCAATAACGGAAATTAAACTGCAGCTCCACCCACGTATATGTTTCCTATTTACTGTCTGCTCCGTGTAAACACTGCCTGCAGTTCAGCCGAAAAGTCCCTAAATTTTTACGAACTGCCCGTCGATCACAGCTGACTCGCTAACGGCTTCACATTTGTCCCGAAGACGGCAGAATTTTTAGCTTTTTACCGAATCCGGTCGCTACAAATGGTTGATTTGTGGTGATTTTTTAAATTTAGCCACATAGGATGAAGTGATTTTGATGGAATATCATGACATTTGCTTGGATTCGGTTAAATTTTCCAAAGGTTAACCGAGCAGAGGAGTATCGGGAACTTGAAAATCACACTGTTCCTTCTGTTTTTAGCTTGCAGCTCTGATAAACGGTGTAATTTTGGGCTTTTATTTAAAGATAACAGGCCTTTTAAAGTGGGATTAGAGTGTTAAATCCTTTTTTCTCCTAGTTTTGAGCACAAATAAGTCATAAAAAACTATCAATAATTACACACAGACTGAAAATAAGCACTTCATCGTCCTAATTTTCTTTGTAATTTAATTCTATTCTCTTCCACCAGCGCCCAGATGTTGGAACAGATGACGTTTTATTAATCCAGGAGGTACTTGGGGTTTAAAAATGAAACTATAACACCTCAATCAAACCACATTCTGCACAAGCACGTTGAAGCTAATCTGCAAGGTGGTTATTCTGAATGTCACCTGATTAGTTTTTAGGTTAGCACACGTTTCAGAGTCATTTAAATTGCATTTTGGTTATTGCAGAATGTCATTAATTGTTTTAAAAGGCCCTCAAACCCACGTAGTATTTATTCAGACAACATTTTTTGCTAAATTTTGTCCATTTTCTCTGCCTTTTCTACTTTCAGGCCGGTCTAGATGTAAATTCCTGCTCAGTCTGCAGGTAAATTAGTCGCTGCAAACGTCCCCGACCGATGGCTGCTATGAAACCGGATTCTTACGGTAAAATATCGACTCCCTTCCTGCATCAAAATTAAAAGAAAAACTGAAAAACACCAAGTGAAACTCGACGTCCGACTAACTTCAGTGAAACAACCAAGCCTCAGTTCCTGTTGGCAGTTTTCTCAGAGACTTTATGACTCTGACTTTCTAAATTAAGACGCATTTTAAAAGACTATTTCTGAGAAGCTTAAATTTAAAACTGGTGTGGCAAAAATGTTCTTCATCCTCTGCGGGAACTAAACCTGCACGTTTGTTTTCAATAGAAACCCATCAATTAATCCATAAATTGAACCACCGGTTGTTTTAATAATTGACCAGTTTGAGAATATTCAGGACAAAACATGAAACTCTCCGACTGCTGCTTCTTAAATCTGAATATTTATTGGAAATTAATAAACATGAGGACGTTGTCTTGGAGTCTGGCTCGTATTTTTAAAAGTATTTTTAACCATTTACAAACCAAATAACTCACTGATTGATGAACTAATCGTCAGAGCAAACAATAACAGTTCCAGCGATAGTTTTCATCCATGCATGAGGTCAGAAACCGCATTTTAGAGAAACAAAAAAGAGAAAGAAATGCATTTTTCCTTCCAGGAAATTTAAAATAACTAATTATTCGTTTGCGTAAACATCTGGAAAACATCTTCACATTAGCAATTATAGAAAAAATACTAAAGCTGCAAAGACTGCCGGCTATTTTAGTAATCAAATTCAGCACATTTTTCAAATCAAATTGCCTTTTAAGCTTCTTTAATATGAATATTTTCTGGTTTCTTTCCTCTTCTGTGGAAATAAACTGAATTTCTTTGGGTTGTGGGCGAAGCAAGACGTTTGAGGACGACGCTTTGGGCTTTTGGGGCAACACTGATGGACATTTTACGCCCTTTAAACGAGAAAATAAAGCTACAAAGCACCTATAAAACACATGATTAGCAGCGTACTGAGATATGCAATGTAACCTGAACTCATCCAGTTTAAATAGTCGCCTGACAAGCTGGTGTCACCAGTTAGAAGGAAAGCAAGCAGGGACTTGTGCAGCGGAGTTCACGTGAAGGGCGGGGTCCTGGAAGAACCGGCGGCATCTGATACGAGGGGCTGCACCACCGCTCAGGAACAAATACAAACACCTGGAAGCAGCAGGCCGAGCGTTCAAGGCCCTCAGAAAGACAGCAACCAGAGACACTCGGTCCAGCGGCGGCAGCTTCGACAGTTTCTAACGCCGACAGCTCAGATGGGAAAGTGGTGACATAACAGGAAAAGCAAACAGGATATTCGCCGCTCGCTGTGATGAGCAGGCCGAGAAGAAATCACTGGAGCTTCCTTTTCTTGAGAGTCGTGTGTGAAAAGCTCAGCGGCCAAACCGAAGGGCCGAACGCCACCCGGTCAAAAACGCACGACTAACCAGCGACGAGCATTTAAATAAAAGTACTAAATGTGTTTATAATGTGGCGCAGCTGCTCATCTTTTGGGATTAATCCTTGGGTGAAAGCTGCAACCTGTGCAGATTCTCATGCGTCTAAATGCTGAAGAAAGAAAAAAGGAAGACGCTCTCTTACAAATAGTTCCTCTTTAAATCAAACTGGACGCATTAGTCGAGTTAAAATGGAAATAAAATCCCGTCTGCACGCATTCAACAACGGCCTCACAAATCACCAAATAAATAGTGAAATAGTCTTCGTCTAGCTGATGTTTTAAAGAAGTTTCTGGTAAAAATAAAATTTAAAAAAATCTAAAATATAATAATATTCATGTGTGTTTTTTAGGATCATAACTGAAGCTCTAAATTAATCAGGTTAATCTCTATAATTAATACTGTAGGATCCTGGCTTTAATATTTAAATTAGTCAGGTTAATCTTCTCAGTTATCAAAACTGCAGGGTCATAGCCTTTATACTTATTGCAAATCCAATAAATTTGCATTATAAATACACTGCAGCCTCTCGGTATCTTCAAGCTTCAGTATTTCACAGCTCCTCTTTTTCCTGCGCATAAAAAAACGGAGGTTGCACTTGATTGCAGTTCAGCATTAACCGTTTAACCACACAATAAACAGTAGGGCTGCAAAACTGTCGAATATCGATCGATCAGAGGCCCTGAAAGGTCGTATTTATACCTAGAACCCAAAGATAATCTGCTTACTGTCATAAAGGAGGGAAGAAAATGGAAAATATTCACGTTTAAGACGCCTTTTTATCACAAACACATTACCTAAAAAGCTTAAAATTAACCAATTATTCATCACAGCTCTGAAACTCAAACCACAACCCATTGGAGGACATTAAAATTCACCACAAGGCCGCATTTGTTGCAACCCACAACTTCAGGCAAAGCTCAAACAGCCGGAGACCCAAAACACAAATATTATGTGTACTGGTTGGGGATGAATCCGCGGCCCTCCTCTCCTCGGGGCCGGTTTGTCGAGATGGGCGGCCACTTCACGGGAACAAAGTCCGAGCGCCATAAACACAAAAAGAGCTGTCTCAAAGGTCCGAGCGCTGCCACCCTCGTTAAGCCATAAACAAACAAAAAAAAAAGAAGCAATCAACGTCCGCGGATTCGCCGTTAAATGCGAGGACACACGCGTGCAGACACACAAATGCCGTCAGCAGTTCCGACACTTTTATACGAGGGCGCCGCTGAAAGTACGAGCCTGTTGGCATTTACTGGAGTGAGAAACTGTTAAACGTAGTCACTATCGCACCTGGTTTACAGCTGCAGGGCAAGCATGTGGATTAGTGCGCGGCAAAAATGCTGCCGACATTAAAGCCATGAGAACATTACGAAGGAGTTTCCCTGCGGAGTACACCTACTTAAAACAACCCTCTAATGCACCAACGACACAGCCGTAAACTCAGATGTGAAACTGCATATTCAATAACATCACTTATCTTCTTTGTAGGTTAATCTGTTGGGCATTTTCTCCAATATTAAATCAGTTGTTTGGTCTACAAAATCTAAGAAAATGCTGGGAAACGTCGATCAGTGCTGCCCAGAGCCCACGATGACGCCTTTAAATGTCTTGTTTTGTCCACAAACCAAACATATTCAGTTTGTTGTTGTTACAGAAGGAGGAAGAAAACCATAAATAATCACATTTAAGAAGCTGGAATGAGAGAATTTACACTTTACTGTCCGTCAGAGTTATTCAAACCAACGCTACGATACTCAAAATGATTGCAGCTCGATTATTAAATACTTAACCAGTGGAATAAATGGGGGATTGCACTGTTCTAAACAAATTAACCTCACAGTTGAGATAAGAGCGTTGCAATAAAACAATAATGATGCGTACCAGCGATATACACCTCATCACCAGGAACAGGGAAACTGTCTGATAGTTTAATTTAGATGCTTTAGATTAAAGCCGCCATGAAAGCAGAGTTCACCTGCATGAACGAACCCAAATGTCTCATAACGGTCTACAGTGTCTCGTAACGATGAAGCCCCTTTGCCCTCCACTGCTCTCCCTTAGCAGGTGAGCTAAGGTGGGCTAGTTTGCAGCCACCTGAACTTCTCGTCACATCCATCCACGACGGCAAAATCCTCTGGTGGAGGCTGCAGCCAGCGGGTATCATGGGCATCATAGTCTACAAACACCGATAATATCCATTTCCAGCTCCACCTTAACTTGACGTCGGGGTCCACATCTGGTGACACGTCCCAGGCCACCAAATAAGAACCTCAGCATGACAAAAAAGTTTAGCTGTGGTCGTCCTCTGTGCACCTGCCTGCTTTTTATTTTTAATGTGAATCAAGGTGACATGACTCTAGTACTATTTATGCTTTTCACTGTTGTGTTAACATTGAAATTATCACCTGTGCACCTTAATTAAAAGGCTAAAGTGGCTAAACAGGCAGGTTTTCAAGAGCTTTTGGTTGCTCTTGATGGTTATTTGCATTTTGTACTACAATTTAGAAATGGATCACACAAGTTGCTAGGCTGCTTTGCCTTGTAGTAGTCTTTTATACTATTTTACATGCTCATTTTATAAGTCCTGTCTTGCTATTTGCACTGTGCAGCTTTGCTTTGCAGCACTTTGGTGATCACAGGTCGTCTTAAACGTGCTGTATGAATAAACTTGGCTTAAGTTAGTACAAAGTTCTACCTGGTTGGGGCTAGCTTTAGCAGAATGATAAGCTAACTTAGCTAACTCATAACACAGTGGAGAAAATTGCAGCTGCATAAAACTGATCTATCACCCACCTAGCTAACACTGTTGTACCTGTGTGTGTTAGCTAAACTGTATACTATCTATGTAAAGGAGCTGCTAGCATTAAGTTAGCCGACATAACACTGTCTTCTAAGTTGCACCTAGCAGTTAGCTAACAAAATGAACACCGGTTACACAACGTCAACTATTAACCTGGCCGTTTACCTAGCATTAGCGCTAGCCTGCCACCACATAATGGCATTTAAAACGAACGCTGCGCCGCTGAAAACGGGAAACTTGACTTGTGGTAGCATTAGCAACGTTAGCCGCTACAGCCAAGTGTGAAAACGTCATTAGACAACTTTCCCCTCAGTCGGCCGCTCCGTCGTCAGCTGTTGGACGTCTGGCAAACTCCGACACTCGGACTTATCGCCGTGTCCGCTGCCGGACCGAGACGAGGCCGGTGGATTCTGTCAAACACCGGCGCTAACGGCTGTTTTGGGGGCATTTTCTGACTCTGTGGTCCATCAGTGCTCGAAGCTTCTCAGTCTGATGGACATTTCGGCTCCGGCTCGGACTTGGCGGAGCGAAATGAACCAGAGGAGGTGAAACTACGGAGAAACAGCTTGACGACAAAACCTCCAACGTTCCCTCAGTGTCCCTCCTCAGCCTCGTTTTCAATAATTTCAACTTGTTCGACTTACATTACTTTTCCTGCTTTCGCTGGGCTCATCGGCGGCTCTTCTTCTTCTTCTTCTCCTTCTTCTTCTTCTTGGGCTCTGGCCTTCCCTTCCGGTTAGAGATTTTTCCGGGAACCTCCCACCGTGTGTCACCGGTTGATTGACCAATGACAGCAGAGTCTGCACACAGACCGACCAATGAGAGCGGTGCTTTGCTCACGAGCTGTTTCTGACCAATGAGAGCCACGGAGACGCCACATTCTGCTGGTCACACTTTTAATCAGGTCAAATTTACTGATTATTATATTAAATTACATATGATTATTTTATATATTATTGCTATTTTCAGATATATTATTAATATTATGTTGATTCATTATCTGCATTGTGTATATAAAATGCTATTTCATATATAATAATAATAATAATAATAATTCAATATTATTTTGTATTTTGTACTGTATTTTGTAGGTATGACAAATTGTACCACAAAACAAAAATATTGTTAGTCTACAAAAATTGCTCTATTCTATACAGGTACCTCCACACCTCAGATATTCGTCACACAAAATAAAAAGAAACCATAAACTTAAAATAATGTCTAAAAAAAGACAATAAAGTTCAGCTTATTAACTTGCACTTTACTTTTTCCTGTTTGCTTTAAACTTTAAACCTACATGCATCTTAGGAAACCCCAGTAACACCTTTACTGTTCCACATTGTTGTATTTTCTCCAGCAGCCTGTATTTTGTTGGTTTAAAGTTGTGCTCATTTTGAAATCATCCATAAATTCAGCCCACAAACAGATAAACATCGACCCTTTTCATGGTTTAAACTTCCTCTTAATTCATGGCTTCCAAATGCTGCTGGTGAACATTTGTTATAAGCTATCAGGGAGCAGCTTATTGTGTGATTTGAACATTATTTGCACAGTGCAGTTCAATTTTAAAGTACTTTGTTTTATAAAACATTAAATGTGTGAGCATACACTATCTTAATAGCTTTTTTGGAGGTAATGTTTACTAGATTTAATGTTTATTACATGTGTTTCCCTACATTTCTTCACCGTAGGTCAAGCATATTTAAAACAGCGAGCAGAATTTAAATCCAGAATGTGTCTCGTCCTTCATATAACATTTATATTCATAAATTCTTTGAGATGTTTCAGTAGAACATTTGCTCTCTTCTCAATTAATCTGAGTTTGACCTCAATTTAAAGGGGATAATTATCACAATCAGGTTTGCTCAGTGTGATGAAATGTTGAGTCGTCCTGCTGTAACCACCTTTAACCACTGGGTGGCGCTACATGGCTGTAGATCAGAGTCAAACCTGGACTAACTGTTCAGGTGTAACTGAAGACCACAGCAGTAGAATATCATCAGTGAATCAGCTTTGTGTTACTGTCTGTCTGTGAACCTGATGGCTAAAATACATCGTTTTGATTATTACAATTCAGACATAAACGCTCGTTAGCTCCAGTGTCTGTTATTCGTCTTCACATAGAAGAGCTGTAAACTGATATAATCATCTTAAAACAAGGTGATAAATAAGTAGAAACAGCTTTAAATCATGAGTCCTCTTAACTTAAATGGCTGCTGATATGAATGTAGGTCAAATGACAATTGAACTTTTACAAGGAAACACGTTCGTTGATGAGATAAAGTGAGTTTGATCTTTAGTTAACTTCAGATTCTAAGATTGACCGGCTTTTTAACATCTCAGAGTGTGCGGCCTGCGCTCTCAGCTCAACAAAAAGACCCCGCTGTTTTCTCAATATACCAAAAAAACAGTAAATAAAAAGTCTCCGGGGGGTTTGACTCTCCGATGAATCCAGCAGTGCATCCTGGGAAGTCTGCATAAGCCGGTTTCATCTCTTATAATCTTAATTTAATGGGTTGTCTGAGCACTCTTTCATTCAATTTATCATTTTAAGTCAAAATTCCATCAGAACTCATGTGTTTAAGTTATAAAGTGGTTTGAAAATAAAAGTTTTAACCACAAATGAATGCGAAACTCAAAAATTTACATTGAGTGCAGTAGAAAAGATGAGTTCATTTGACTGCATTCCTTCATTTTTTACAGTACATGTGTTTAATTAAGTGGTGGGGATGCGTGTGTGTAGTCTCGTGTTATTATTCAGTTTTATTTTGCTTATTTTAAAAGTTTTATATAGTCTATTATAATCATTTTTTGCTGAATATCTGACAACTACTTATACTGTCATTTCTATCATTAGTACTTATGTATATTTAGTTTTTTCCTAAATGTTTGCACCATCTTTGCTACTAGAACACTGTAAATTTCCCCACTGTGGGATTAATGCAGGTTTATCTTATCTTATCTACATGATACATAAATAAAAAGTTCAACCAACGTTCACAAATACTAGTATTATAATAAAAACCAGAATGCGACTCCTTGCAAACTGTTTTATTCAGTCGTGGCTGCAGGGCTTCACTTCCTGTATTTTATAAAGTGGAAACTGACCGGTGGACTCCTCCCTCCAGGTTGGGGGGGAGGTGCTTCCCCAGGCGAAGGAGTTTATCAGGATCTTGTTCACGAGTGGCGTGAAAATGGAGCGTGAGATGGACGGGCGGCCTGGTGACGCGGGCGTTGTACCGGACCGTTGTCCAACCAGTCCATCTAGGTCCAACCCTCACCTGTGGTCATGGGGTCTGGGTGGCGACCCAAAGAACCAGATCAGGGTACAAGCGACTGAAATGAGCTTCCTCCTCAGGGTGGCTGGGCTCGGCCTTAGAGATAGGGTGAGGAGCTCGGACATCCAGAGGGAGCTCGGAGTAGAGCCGCTGCTCGTTCACGTCGAAAGGAGCCAGTTAGGGTGGTTTTGACATCAGGGCCCGTCTTCACAAAGCGTCTTTGAAGCTCAGATTCCTTGCTAGGAATTTTAAGGCTAAGTTAGGAGCTCTCTGAGAGGACTCTGAGTGATTCAGGAAGTTTCTGAGAGCAACTCTGAGCAAGGAGGGAACAGAAACTGTTATCTTAGTGAGGAGGCGTGGTCGACCCTGTTGATAGGTGTGACCATAGACATATATACGTAGACGCCGCGTTGACTGCTGCTGCCGATTGGAGCCGACGTGCCTACGCGGCGGCCATCTTGGTACAGTGCCACTCGCCCCTACAGTGCATTACGTCTATAGAGGAATGACATGTCTGCACTATAAAAGTGATCATAAATCCATCAGTTGTCAACATATATTGTTTGTTGCAAACGTCAGACATGGAGGACGGACAGACAGACATAAATAGAACAAAAGCATCCAAGCATCCTGTGTCAAAGCTAAATGTGTGACGTTTTAACAAACCAAACCGTTTGGAAATCGGTCGAAAATTCAGTGAATAATTCTATTTTAAGATTGTGGAGTACCTCTTACCTCCATAGACTTACATTCACTCCCCCCTCTGCTAGCCCTGTACCAAGATGGCGGAGCTTTAGGCACGTCCCTCCACAGTCAATGCGGCGTCTACGTATGTATGTCTATGGGTGTGACGCAGTCTAAAGGCTGTGATTGGTTGTTACAAAAAGGGGGAAAGACAACAGAAAAATGCTCCACGCTCCTCGTAATGAATGGACAGTAAAATCAACCGATCATATAACTTGGACTGTATTAGAAATGATTAATGGTGACATTAATTTTATGTCATGATGATGAAACTCGGCAAAATGGAATTAATGGTGACACAGCTTCAAATGTTTGAACGTACCTCATTAACATGCCGATTATATTGATTTGTTTATTGTCATGTTTACTGTCCATGTTGGTCATTTTACTACTTCATGTGTTTGATATTAATGGTGGACTCAGACTCAGCTGTCAGCAGGTCCTGTGATGCTGTGAGAAGCTCCGGTACGAGCTGCAATCCCAAGGAGAGGAGATTGAAATTAATAAATTGCGCAACGATACGAGGCTGTACTGGTCTGACTGGTCTGACTGGTCTCTCTGCTGACAGATGGTTGTGACAGACCCAAGTCATCACTGCTACATTGGTGCTTTTTACCTGTGTCCAGGTATCACAATGCTGTCTTTTAACGTCATTTAACGTACGGAGAACTCCTTCCTCTCAGTCTTTCCACCATCTTGTCTGTTTCAGACACTCTTAGGCTTCTTTAAAGTCCTCCTCCCTCCTCCTAACAGTTTCTCACCCTCTTAAGGCCTGGGACGCTTTGTGGATAACTTTTATCTTACCAGGGGAACATTCTAAGAAAACTCTTAGAACTCGAGGAATTTTTCTAAGAATGACGTCACTAAGAGCTGCTTTTAGCCTCAGGATGCTTTGTGAATACAGGCCCTGATCCGGAAGCCTCCTGGAAGACTTCCTTTGGAGGTTTTCCAAGCACCTGGGAGGAGACCCAGAACCGGGGGGGAGGGAAGCTTCGTCTCGACTCGACCCCAGATAAGCAGAAGAAGATGGATGGATGGAAACTTCACACGTCAACTCATCACGATCACACAACAACACCATCAGTTCGTTGTTTCCTCCAGGTCCAGAATATTGCAGCTTGATTCAGATTCACTGCTGTCTGTCCTGTTTCGATCCAGACCAGCTCTAGAGTTCATCTGCTCCAGGGTTTGGTGAACCAGGCTGGATCCGACCGGTTGTCTGATGCTCTGGCTGCAGACTGAGTTGTGGCCTCTGGGGGGCGTCAGAGGGCTGAAGGCGGTGCGGTACTGAGACTGACCTGTGGGGGTGACGGAGGAGTGGATGGGAGTCTGGTTGTACGTTTGGTCGGAGCCAGTTTGGACGCTTAAAGATGGGAGGGCTGAGTTAACGGTGGAACATAAGGGGTGGGAGCTGCTCGCAGTCTGGACAGGTGAGTTGTAGATCACCTGAGGAGCCTGACAGACCGCCTGGAAGCTGCTGAAGGCCGAGCTGATGCCCAGCAGTGGTGGGCCGCCCTGGGTCATGTAAGGGGAGCTGAGGGGCGTCTGGAAGGGTCCATGTGGGCTCTGGAGCCGGTGAGACGAGGCTCCGTCTCTATCCGAGCAGCACAGGTGCAAACAGGACGACATGGGGCTGGTCGAGTGCAGCAGGGAGGAGCTTCTGCAGTCCCACGGGCTCCTGGCCGGGTGGCTGATGGCCTCGTGGTGGAGGTGCAAGCCGGTGGAGATGTTTAAAGGGACGTGAGGCTGCCAGCTGCTGGAGGTGGTGACGCTCGGGTTGGGAGCCATCTGCAGGCCGTAAGAATAAGAGGAAACCGGAGATGAGTAGTGAAGCATCGCCATGTGGGGCTGCAGGAAGTGAATGATGTCGTGGAGCTCCTTCGCCAGGTTGGACACTTCCTGGTTCAAGTTGTTCACCTGAGAAGGAAAAGAGAAGTTGACTATATAACCAGGCCTGTTTAGGAGATGCTCCAGGTAGAGTCCCGTGCCAATGCTACCTTTTAGCCAGCTGCTAAATGCTAATGCTAACTCTGAATTCAACCAGCACTGCCATGTTCAACTGACCCAGGCCCGTTTAGGAGATGCTCCAGGTAGTGACCAGTGCTGATGCTACTATTTAGCTAACTGCTAAATGCTAATGCTAACTGCTAATTTAACTAGCACTGCCACGTTCAACTGACCCAGCCCCGTTTAGGAGATGCTCCAGGTAGTGACCAGTGCTGATGCTACCATTTAGCTAACTGCTAAATGCTAATGCTAACTGCTAGTTTAACTAGCACTGCCACGTTCAACTGACCCAGGCCCGTTTAGGAGATGCTCCAGGTAGTGACCAGTGCTGATGCTACCATTTAGCTAACTGCTAAATGCTAATGCTAACTGCTAATTTAACTAGCACTGCCACGTTCAACTGACCCAGGCCCGTTTAGGAGATGCTCCAGGTAGTGACCAGTGCTGATGCTACCATTTAGCTAACTGCTAAATGCTAATGCTAACTGCTAATTTAACTAGCACTGCCACGTGGTCAACCGACCCAGACCCATTTAGAAGATGCTCCAGGTAGTGACCAGTGCTGATGCTACCATTTAACTAGCTGCTAACTGTTAATGCTAACTGCGAATTCAACCAGCACTGCCACGTTCAACTGACCCAGGCCCATTTAGGAGATGCTCCAGGTAGTGACCAGTGCCGATGCTACCATTTAGCTAGCTGCTAAATGCTAATGCTAACTCTGAATTCAACCAGCACTGCCACGTTCAACTGACCCTGGCCCATTTAGGAGATGCTCCAGGTAGTGACCAGTGCCGATGCTACCATTTAGCTAACTGCTAAATGCTAATGCTAACTGCTAATTCAAACAGCACTGCCACGTTCAACTGATAAGGAATGATAACTTAGAATGAAAACGGCATGGGGCCCAAAATGGAGCCCTGAGGAACCCCACAAGTAAGAGTTGAAGAATAAACCGCATAAACCAAGAAGCTGCTATTTGTCAGACACAACTTGAATCATTTAAAGAAGGAAACAGACCGCATTAATAAAGAAATAATACAAAATAACTTGATCAATACATTTAAAATACAGTAAATTTTTGTGATGATTACATCAGAGTTTGTCCAACAGTGGTTCGTACCTCTTTGTTCAGTTTGCTGATGTTCTGTCTCACTTCTTCCGTCTCCAGAAACAGGTTGGCATTAACCTGCAACCGATCTGAGAGAGGATGGGGAAGAGAAAAACAGCTGATTAGAGAGATAAATCACATTTAATCCAACCTAAAATGGGCTCAGCAGTGTTTAGATCTGACATTTTCCTGTTTGTGCTCAACCTCGCACAGTTTAGCTTTACCCTTCTGAACCACAGAGCTCACCGACGGGTTTGAAAGGAACAATATCGTTTTAAAAAATCTAGGAAATTAGAACTTTTATTAGAGTCAGAAACTGTGAAAACAGAAAAAAAATCACTGGATTTTTAACAATAGCTATAGCTGTAGTACTAGTTAGCACTGGCATTTAGCAGTTAGCATTAGCATTATAGTTGAATCTGACTATATGGTCTCTTTGTGGGTGGTGAGGTCATCAGTAGTATGTTTTAAGCAGTTCCTGGTTAGCAGTAGCATGTAGCATTTGCACTAGCTAAATGGTAGCATCGGCACTGGTCACTACCTGGACCATCTCCTAAACGGGGCTGGGTCACTTGAACTTGGCAGTGCTGGTTGAATTAGCAGTTAGCATTAGCATTTAGCAGCTAGTTAAATGGTAGCATCGGCACTGGTCACTACCTGTAACATCTCCTAAATGGACCTGGGTCAGCTGAACGTGGGAGTGCTGGTTGAATTAGCAGTTAGCATTAGCATTTAGCAGTTAGCTAAATGGTAGCATCAGCACTGGTCACTACCTGGAGCATCTCCTAAACGGACCTGGGTCAGCTGAACGTGGGAGTGCTGGTTGAATTAGCAGTTAGCATTAGCATTTAGCAGTTAGCTAAATGGTAGCATCAGCACTGGTCACTACCTGGAGCATCTCCTAAATGGGCCTGGATCAGCTGAACGTGGCAGTGCTGGTTGAAATAGCAGTTAGCATTAGCATTTAGCAGCTAGTTAAATGGTAGCATTGGCACTGGTCACTACCTGGAGCATCTCCTAAACGGGCCTGGGTCAGTTGAATGTGGCAGTGCTGGTTGGATTAACAGTTAGCATTAGCATTTAGCAGCTAGTTAAATGGTAGCATTGGCACTGGTCACTACCTGGAGCATCTCCTAAACGGGCCTGGGTCAGTTGAACGTGGCAGTGCTGGTTGAATTCAGAGTTAGCATTAGCATTTAGCAGCTAGTTAAATGGTAGCATCGGCACTGGTCACTACCTGGAGCATCTCCTAAACAGGCCTGGGTCAGTTGAATGTGGCAGTGCTGGTTGAATTAGCAGTTAGCATTAGCATTTAGCAGCTAGTTAAATGGTAGCATCGGCACTGGTCACTACCTGGAGCATCTCCTAAACGGGCCTGGGACAGTTGAGCGTGGCAGTGCTGGTTGGATTAGCAGTTAGCATTAGCATTTAGCAGCTAGCTAACGGAGAAACACCGTTGAAGGGAGGTTTCCACGTGATGACCCCCAGAGACGTGTTAGGAATCACTGCTCACTGGTAGGTATAGAGACAGATTAGGGGTCCTAGGTCCTTCATGGAGGATGGATCCTTTCTTTTTGAGCTCAAGTGTCTTGTTTTTAAATTAACTTGGATCAATAAATAAATGCAGCACGGCTCAAAAACAGTAAACAGAGGAGGAAGTTGTTGGAAGATACATTAAGCATGGTGAAATAGTGGGAAAGCTACACCATGACGTCAGTGTTTCCTCTGTCCTCCTTCATAGAGGTGCAGGACTTTATACTACAGTGGAAAATGAACCACAGTGAGTAAAAATGAGACAGGAGCAAAACAAAACTGCTTGGAGTTCAGAGGGTTAATTCATTTGAATCTATTGTGTAGCCTGCAGAGAGTTTACCTGTAACATTAGACCTGGCTTCTCTCTGCTCCACATTGAACTGAAAGGTGTCACTGTTGTCCTCGATTCCATCCACGACCCTGGAAGGTAAACAAACAGCGTTATACATTTTTAAATAAATGCAGAACGATAATGTTATTATTAGGATGCAGCAGGTAGAATGGGTCACCTGGGGCTGAGGTTTAAAGGACTAACACAAGGTAGGGAAGGCATGAGCAGTCTGGAAGGCCGATGGTCAGTGGTGAGGCTGGGTAAAGGAGATGGACAGAGGTCATCGCCCATGTAAGGCTGAGGCGACGGGCTGCGACCTCGGCCTCCCTGGACAGGTGATCGACACAGGTGCAGGGCGCTGATGTGCCGGAGCTCCTCCCCCAGCAAGGTGCTGAGGCGGGGCTGGTGGACGGGGCTGCTCATCCCCTGCAGCAGGGGAACCCTCCTCTGCTGGGAGCTTTTTAAATCGTCACCACGTTCTTCATCGTCCGCCTCGATGATGAAGGGCAGTTTGTGGTCCGAAACTTGACCCTGAGGGGAGGAGAGTCCGAAAAGACGAGAAGCTGGTAGCAAAGATTTCTGTATGTGCGATTTTATTTTTCTGCTGAGAAACATACCCACGTCATGATGCTGCCACCACCATGCTTCACATCATGATGCCGCCACCACCGTGCTTCACATCATGATGCCGCCACCACCGTGCTTCACATCATGATGCCGCCACCACCGTGCTTCACGTCATGATGCTGCCACCACCGTGCTTCACATTATGATGCTGCCACCACCATGCTTCACGTCATGATGCTGCCACCACCATGCTTCACGTCATGATGCTGCCACCACCATGCTTCACGTCATGATGCTGCCACCACCGTGCTTCACATTATGATGCCGCCACCACCGTGCTTCACGTCATGATGCTGCCACCACCGTGCTTCACATTATGATGCTGCCACCACCATGCATCACATCATGATGCTGCCACCACCATGCTTCACATCATGATGCTGCCACCACCATGCTTCACATCATGATGCCGCCGCCACCACCATGCTTCACATCATGATGCCGCCGCCACCACCATGCTTCACGTCATGATGCTGCCACCAACATGCTTCACATCATGATGCTGCCACCACCATGCTTCACGTCATGATGCTGCCACCAACATGCTTCACGTCATGATGCTGCCACCACCATGCTTTAAGTCACGATGCTGCCACCACCATGCTTTAAGTCATGATGCTGCCACCACCATGCTTCACGTCATGATGCTGCCACCAACATGCTTCACGTCATGATGCTGCCACCACCATGCTTTACGTCACGATGCTGCCACCACCATGCTTTAAGTCATGATGCTGCCACCACCATGCTTCACGTCATGATGCTGCCACCAACATGCTTCACGTCATGATGCTGCCACCACCATGCTTAACATCATGATGCTGCCACCACCATGCTTTACATCATGATGCTGCCACCACCATGCTTCATGTCATGATGCTGCCACCACCGTGTTTCACATCATGATGCTGCCACCACCATGCTACACATCATGATGCTGCCGCCACCATGCTTTACATCATGATGCTGCCACCACCATGCTTCATGTCATGATGCTGCCACCACCGTGTTTCACATCATGATGCTGCCGCCACCATACTTCACGTCATGATGCTGCCACCACCATGCTACATATCATGATGCTGCCACCACCATGCTACATATCATGATGTCAGCACCATGCTTTAACAGATCATCTTTATTGAACTAACTGTGGAACTTCATCTGAGCTGACTTGAAAAGGGTGAATACTTACGCAATCACTTATTTTATAATATATATATTTTTAATTAATTAGCTTTACCTTCTAGAAATCTGTTTTCACTTTCTTTATCTCAGCTGTGTGTGAGTTCAGGCAGTCAGTGTGTTGTTTTCTGCCACTGTTCAGTCAGTAAAGCAGACTAATGCCTTATTGAGGTAATTATCTTAGTGAGCTGACATACCTGAGACATCCTGGGAGCCCACGGAAACCTGGTTACCCCCTGGAAGTACGGAAGCCAGAATTAACAAGGGATTGCACTCATATTCAGTATCTGGTGGTATGTGTGGTGTCCAGTCTAGGCATGTTTCTGTTAATGAGCAATGCTTCATCCTGTTTCCACTGACTCCTACCTCGCTGCCCTCCCTCAGGTTGTAGGTGAGGTTGTGGTGGATGTCGGAGCTGAACCGGCTGCCGTACTCCGGATAAAGGCCCAGAACCTCCCTCAGAGCCCGGACACTGATGTGCTGCAGGTCACAGTAGGTCAACGCCTTCACGTCGGCGTTGGTCTTTATCACCTGGTCGTGTTCTGGGAGGTCGGCTCCAATCAGGTCGCCTTTACCTGCAGGAGATACGATGCAAACAGAGGAGTTAGAGCGGGTCGGCTGAAGGAACCAGCATGAGGCCGAGTGTTGGTCACCGACCCAGGATGGCCAGAACCATGCCGTCCTTCAGAACCTCCAGGGAGCCCGAGCAGACGAAGTAGTTGGCCTGCAGCGCGTCCCCGTGGCGGATCAGGAATTCTCCCGGGGCGCAGAAGGAGGTTTTGATGTGCAGCGACAGCGAGCGGAGGCACCCCCTGCTGGCTCGCTCGAACACCGGCAGCTGCAGGATGTCCTTGTTGAGGTGCATGGCGATGTCGGCCCGCAGCTCGTCGGGGAAGTCGTGCAGCAGCTGAGAAAGAGGGGATGGGGTTAAAAATAAGGATCTAACCAACATTTAAGAGTCAAATGCAGAGGCTGTTATGTTATTTATATGCTGTTATTTGACGAACTTACAGGTAACTAGTAAAATCACAGAACTACATAGGTTTACTGTATTTAAATCTGCATTAAATTATAATTATTGTACAGATGTTTGCTGTTATTTGAAGAAAAAAATGCGCACACTAAGGACTGAAAAATACTGAAAAATAGCGATTTTTAACAGTTTTTTTTTTACAGATTTCTTTCTGTTTATTAAAATAAATAGTAAAATCACAAACAGAAGTACTTGTCTACATGTTTACTAGAACAAAATATTTGCATTTGCATTTTTTCCACACTCAAATCTTTATTTTTGCAAATAGTAAAAGACTTTTTACTGTATTTAAATCGGTAAAAATAAGAATAAATTACAGATATTTGCTGTTATTTCAAATAATAAAAAAAATGTTTTACAGATTGGTCCTGTTTTGTTAAATTGCAGATAACATTGAATAAAATACCAGAAAAAAGCATTAATTTACATGTTAACCATTAAAAAAAATAATTATTTAATCAGCATCCACATGAAAAAAATGTATTTTTATTTTTACCATTTTACAGGTATTTTACATTAATTAAAAAACTGTATACTAAGGACTGAAAAATAGTTTTCTACTGTTATTTTAAATTACAGATAATAAATAGTAAAATCACATAGAGAATTAATAGTTTACATGTTTACTATAACAAAACATTTGTATTTTGTCCACACCCAAAATCTTTATTTTCACAAATAGTGAAAGACTTGACTGTTGAAAGTATTTTTATTGTATTTAAATTGGCCAAAACACGAATAATTTACAGATATTTCTAATTTTTTAATGGACAAATTACAGATGTTCCCTGTTTTGTTAAATTAGAGATATTAGTTAGTAAAATTACAAAAAACAAAACGTTAATTTACGTGTTGGTGGTAAAAATAAAGACAACAAAACTGCACATAATGTCTAAATCCTAAATAGATTGTGTATAAACTATAATAATGTTTGACTGTTGAATTAAATTGTTTTTACAACATTTTAATCCCCTAAAAATCTAAGAATTCTGCAGATATTTTCCATTATTTTTACAGTTTTTGAACATTAAAGTATTCCACTGTTTTTTAACGTGTTATTTTGATGCAAGATTTTCACTGTATTTTTTATTTTTTACAGTGTACAGCGCTGTTGTGATAGTTCAGTTTGTCGGCTGGGTTTCTCACAGCCAGGATTGCATTTACCAACTTAAAGATTCAGATCTTCTTATCTAACGTGGCCAAACCAGCCCTAAATTCACTCCATGCAGCTCTAAACAGGCCTTTATTTAAACTAGAGACACTTATTTTGGAGGTATATGACTTTAAGATGCTGCTAACGGAGGAAGTTTAAATGCAGATTGGTTTTAAAGGGTGACGCTCTCTCACACGATGTGCCAGCTGCTCGGTAAAAACAGACTCTGTGCGCTAAAACCAGCTTGTTCTCACAATCCGGCGTCTCTCTGCTGCCCTCAACGCTGAATTCATTATCTCTGGATGGCGACGGTGAGGGTGTTAACGAGCGCTCTCTCCATTTCAGCTCCAGCCCTTTTAATTACAGGGAACTTCTCCTAGATAGGCTCTGGCATTGTTTCTGAAATTCTATTTGCAACGAAGTGCCGTCCACTTAAGGAAATGGAATGAGGCTCCAGAGACCCGGAGGTGTCCCACATTTCAGTAACGTCACTTCTGAATTGAGATTCAGACGCCCCCACAGAATGTACTTTTTCCTTCTTCCTGAGGACATTAGCTGCAGCCCACATAGTCAACAGGTCATGTGCTGCTGGTTATAGCTTAAATAGTGGCATCTTACTGGTGGAAATGCAGCACAACAGAAGAGGGAACACATCTGTGCAGTCTCACTTAAATGTCAAATGATTCGAAACTGCGTCGCCTCGTCTCTCGGTTGAACAGCGAAGTGCTTCCTCTCATGAACGATCAAAAACAAGCACTTTGGGAAGGTTGTGTTCAAAATTCAAAGCGACAAAAGTGAATAAACGTGTGATTACTGACACTGAACTGACTACACCTGGGATTTCTACTCAGTTTAGATGCATGAATATAGTTATAAAATCAGCTATGTGAAGAACAGGACTGTGTAGTGAATGCATAGTCCTGACAGTGAAGAACTCCATTGCTCTACAAGGAAAAGAGTCTGATTGTTAGGCTTCACAAGATGCAAACAGATACAGGAAGATCAACAAAAAATCAGCATAACTGCATGAAAATGGTTCAAAATTGAGCTGTGAACATAAGAAATGTTCCAGTGAGTGCATAGTCCTGACAGTGAAGAACTCCACTGGTCCACAAAGAAAAGAATCTGATTGTTAAGTTTCACAAGATGCAGGAAGATCAACAAAAAATCAGCCTAACTGCATGAAAATGGTTCTAAAATGAGCCGTCAACATAAGAAACATTCCAGTGAATGCATAGTCCCGACAGTAAAGAACTCCATTGGTCCACAAGGAAAAGAATCTGACTGTTAGGCTTCACAAGATGCAAAGAAATACAGGAAGATCAACAAAAAATCAGCATAACTGCATGAAAATGGTTCTAAAATGAGCCGTCAACATAAGAAATGTTCTGGTGAGTGCATAGTCCCGACAGTGAAGAACTCCATTGCTCCTCGTGAAAAAGAATCTGATTGTTAGGCTTCACAAGATGCAGGAAGATCAACAAAAAATCAGCATAACTGCATGAAAATGGTTCTAAAATGAGCCGTCAACATGAGAAACGTTCCAGTGAATGCATTGTCCCGACAGTGAAGAACTCCATTGCGCCACATGGAAAAGAATCTGACTGTTAGGCTTCACAAGATTGAAAGAAATACAGGAAGATCAACAAAAAATCAGCATAACTGCATGAAAATGGTTCTAAAATGAGCCGTCAACATAAGAAATGTTCCAGTGAGTGCATAGTCCTGACAGTGAAGAACTCCATTGCTCTACAAGGAAAAGAATCTGATTGTTAAGTTTCACAAGATGCAGGAAGATCATCAAAAAATCAGCCTCACTGCATGAAAATGGTTCTAAAATGAGCCGTCAACATAAGAAATGTTCCAGCGAGTGCATAGTCCCGACAGTGAAGAACTCCATTGCTCCACATGGAAAAGAATCTGATTGTTAAGTTTCACAAGATGGAAAGAAATACAGGAAGATCAACAAAAAATCAGCGAAACTGTGTGAACGTACGTTTAAAATGACCAGTACGCACCAGAACCTTCTCAGTTTTGGACCTGTGGGCAGTGTCTGTTTTTATGCCTGCATCATGGCTCCACGTGGAAAAGAATTGGAACCGAAAAATGTGATTGTGAGGCTTCACAAAGATGGAAAAAGATGCAGGAAGGTCAACAAAAAATCAGTGGAACCCCAGTGTCAGCATTAATCAGGAGGTATAGAAGGAGCCATAGTACCACTAATCATGGCTGCAATGGTCGTCCATCTAAAATGACTCCACAGACAGTGACCTACTTTCACGATCTAGTTCTTAAAATTAGACTTTGCACAGGGGTTATCAATGGAAATCGGAGTTTCAGTGAAGCTTGGACAGTGTTCGTCATGTCAACCTCGATGGACGTCATGTATGAAAAAAGCCCTTGTTGCTGTTTGGCACCAAACTACAAGATGAAATGTTGCTAAAGAACATAAAAAAGAAGTCTGTTGAATGTTGGGAGCACAGTCTTTGGTCAGATGAGATGAATTTGTTTGGCTCAGATGGACTCCAGCAAGACCAGGACTACCACAGTGAATGCATAGTCCTGACAGTGAAGAACGGAGGTGGGAGTGTGATGATATGGGAATGCATGAGTGCAAAAGGTGTTGGGGAGATGATATTTATAGATGAATGTCTGTGGATGAACTAAAATACTGGCTGATAAGAAGCTGGAAGAAGAGGAATATTCAAGTATGTCCCCTGACTTGAATCCAGTTGAACACCTTTGAGGTATCCTAAAGAGAAACAACCCCTGAATGAACCTCAAAGACTCTGCTAACTGTTGATTTTTCACCCACCTCATTGGCGTTGATGCCGTTGTTGACCGACCAGGTTGCCTGAAAATACTCCAGCATCCTCTGCTTCAGCTGCTGAGGAAGCCGATGCACTCGGATGAAGTCCTTGAGATCCTTCATTCTGGTGTGGTACAGCGACCGCCGCGAGTACATGCGCTGGATGATGGCGGTCACGTTGCCGAAGACCACGGCATGCATCAGGGCTGGAGGAGGCAGAGGAAGCAACGCTGGGATGATCTCAGAGCGTCAATGTGGTGGTAAGTTTGAGGGTTCCACCTTTAAACTCACCTCCCATGAGCATGATACAGATGGAGAAGATCTTCTCGGCGTCTGTGTTGGCGCAAACGTTGCCGAAGCCGACGCTGGTGAGGCTGCTGAGGGTGAAGTAGAGGGAGGCGATGTAGGCGCTGGGCATGGAGGGTCCGCCCATGGTGCTGTTGACGTACGGAGTCTCCAGACGCTTCCCAAGCTCCTGGAGCCAACCTGGTGGAAGAAGTCATGAGGATATCACATATATGACCGACATGGGGGATCCAAGGACACTAATCTACGCTCTAAGAATAATGGGTTTTAATGGGTTTCATTTTTATTGGTGTTATTTGGTTTAGTGGCAGGTTATCAGTTTACATTATTAACAAACAGGTAGGTAGCTCCACTAAGAATTATCTTTAAAATGGTTGCCTAAAGCAGTGGTTCTCAACTGGTGGGTCGGGACCCAAAAGTGGGTCGTAAAGCCATTTTTAGAGGGTCGCAGAAGCAAAAAGTAGAGGTATAAAGTCTTTTATTTTAAAGGACGTGTCTCTTATGACACAGTTTGCTTTCAATAGCAGGATATTTAGTGGTGGTGACACCAGTAGTTGCCCACTAATAACCTCTAGATCTGTCTCTGCCAGATTATTGGAGAAATTTATGCTAAAATGTGCCAAAAAATGAACCAAAATGTGCTCAGAATCTGTTAAAATGGGCGAAAATATGCCCAAAACTTGGCAAAAGCATCCAAATAAACCAAAATGAACAAAAAATAAGCCAAAATTTTCCCAAGTTGTATCAAAATGCGTTTAGACTCCACCCAAATAAATCTTAATTTGTTAACAGGAACAGCAAACTTCAACAATTTGGGTCGCAACTGTTATTAATACAGACATAATGGGTCCTGAGGCTTGCTAAAAGGTTCTTTTTGGAACTAAAAATGGTTCTTCTGTGGCATCAATTCAAAGGACCATTTTTGGTTCCAGTTAGTGCTTTTATTTTGGTTCTTACATGGTTCTTCTGAAAGCTCTTTGGTTCGTCAAAGCACCATCGCCAGTTAAAGAACTTCATTACTTTAGTTTTTGGTTTGGTGACAGGTACTAGCATGAAATTAGAGCTGCAACCGACTGTTCATTGAATCGATTAATCGTATATAGTAAGAAACATCCATCACAGTTTCCCGAATCCCGAGATGGCATCTTGTAGTATGTTGTTCCTTCTACAAGAACCCATAACATTAAATGTGCATTAATGAAAGACCATTTGACTGTTTTGCTTAAAAAATTGCTTAAACAATTCTCAGTTTATGCGAATGAAATACAACCACGTGGTTGAACGAACAATTATTTCAACGGTTCCTTCAATAAACGCCATTTATGGAGCCTAAAGGAGCCATGTTTTGCTGGTTCTTTAAGGGGATTCCTTAAAGAACCTCTCGCTAAAAGGTTCTTTGTGGAACTAAAAATGGTTCTTCTGTGGCATCAATGCAAAGAGAGATTTTTGGTTCCAGTTAGTGCTTTTATTTTGGTTCTTAAGTAGTTGTAACATGGTTTTCCATCTGACCAAGAACCCGTAATATTAAATGTGCATGAATCAAAGACCCAGAAATGCTGCAAACTCTCATATTTGACTTTGAAAAATTGCTTAAACAATTGCCAATTTATGCGAATGAAATAGAACCAGGTGGCTGAATAAAGTATTATCAAACTGGCAACCCACCGGTTACAAGTTCGCTTCACAAACCATGAGGCCACCACTGCCCCAATGGTGCCTAAAGGAACCTTTTTTTTGCTGGTTCTTTAATTCTCCCTTTCCACCAAGAACAACCAGGTCCTAGTTCTGGTGCTTAGTTGGTTCTAATCTGGTTCCTCCTAAGAACCTGTTTGGAGCCCAGTTGGATCCATTGGGTCACCATAAAACCACTATGCTAGCATCCATTACATAGCAGTTAAACAAAGGCAGTAAGTTGATGATAATATCTATGTTTATCTCTATAGATGGTCTTAAGGCTGATTGTGAGGCGGAGGTCCTCCTGTTGCCTGGACACATCCGTGATCACGCTACTGGTGGGACACAACTGTAGCGGATTTCGGGTCAACAGTTTGTGCTAAACTTCCAGGAGTCATTCCAATACATGTGTGATGGGACCAGGGACGTCCTGGAGAACCAGGACACTAATTAGCGCTTGTGTGTCCCTTTCCACCGTTGATGGTTGGTCACCATAACCCCGCCCCCAGCCCCTGACGTACTCGGTGCTTAGCTCTGGACCAGCAAAGAGTTGGTGCTTGCTGAGCTCCAGTTTATAGAACCTGGAGTCGGTGCTTAGGAGGTGGAAACACAAAGAAGTGGAGCTAAGTCAGGGTCTGGGTCCGAACTAGACCTGGAACCAGCTCAGTGGAGAAGGGGTAGAAGACAATTCCTTAAAGAACCTCTTGCTAAAAGGTTCTTTCTGCAACTAAAAATGGTTGCAACAAGCCATTTTTGGTTCTTTTGGTTCTTAAATGGTTCTCCTGAAAGCTCTGTGGTTCCTCAAAGCACCATCACCAGTTGAAGAACCTCTTTATATGAGGGATGCTTTATGTGGCTCTTCAACATGCTAAAGGTCCTTAATTCATATCGGAGTTATTTGGTTTGGTTTCACGTAACAGGATGAAATTAGAGCTGCAACTAATGAATATTTTCCACTGGAATCAATAAAGGTTCTTTCCAGTAAAGCCGAAGAAGAAGCATTTTTAGCTCCACACTTCAAGGACCTTTGAGGCTCTTCGAGGACCTTGAAGAAAGAAAAGACTCTTTCATGTCAAAGTGAAAGCAGACTTCTGCAAAGTAATGTCAATTAATTAAAAATATAGCATTTAAAATAAGCGATTGCACAAGTATCGTCCTCTTTAAAGATCCATTCTGGTTGAAGTTACATCACAAACCTGTAGCTCGATTCATGAGCAGCTTCATCCTCCTGAGTTTAGATCATGTGTGTTTTTATTCTCTAGTTCAGCAGCTGATATAAAGGGTGTCCTGCTGGGTGATATAATGCTGATATAATGCATCTGATTTAATGGAGCTGCTCTTTGATGTTCACTTCCTCTGGACCGAGGCTGGAGGCTGAAGTGATGCTGAGGCGTTCAGGCGTGATGGGAGATGTTCACGCCGACCGTCTCCCTGCTGCCGCTCTGGTCAACGAGACTCACCGATGTCCCAGGTGATGGGGTCGCTGCTCTCGATCTCCTTGCGCCCGATGACGTACCAGACGCAGGCCATCCAGTGGGCCAGCAGGGCGAACACCGACATGAGCAGGGTCAGAACCACGGCGCTGTACTGGGAGTAGCGGTCCAGCTTCTGCAGCAGACGCAGGAGACGAAGCAGCCGGACCGTCTTCAGCAGGTGGACCAGAGACGTCTGGACAGAAACACAACATACAGGACGGACTGATGTTCACCTGTAGGTTTATTCCACTTATACAGTTGGACAGACTTTGGTTGTTAAAAAATAAAGACTGTGAATTTATATGTCTAAATATAAAAACATTAAAAGCCTGAAACACAGAATAACCCTAAAGTTTTTATTAAATATAAATTCAATGTATTTTCCCATATATTTAATCTTTTTCTAATTTTCAAATTCAATTTTTAAAAATATTTATAGTATTAACATTTATTTTGACAGCTTCTTCTATTAAATAAAAATGTAATATTTAGAATAGAATAGAACAAAATGACAATAACGCATTCTATTCTAAACATTCAATTTTTATTTAATAGATGAAGCTGTCAAAATAAATTTTAATACTATAAATATATTTAAAAATTAGATTAGAAAATTAGACAAAAATCTATCTAATTAATTTCATTGCTTTTAGTCATAAATAAATATGTGAATATTTATTTAAATTTTTTAAAAATCATAAGTATAAGCTAAAAATACATATGATCTCAAAATTAAAATATTAAAATATTAAAAATTAAATCGAATTAATAATTAAATTATCATAAAATAAAATAAATTAAATTAATAAAATTAAAATAGAATATTGTAATCATGGAAATTGACTGTATTTTAATTAGATGGATATTTCCTGTTATTTAAAGTATTTTTTTTTGGTTGCCCACACTATAAAACAGCTTTTTACATTTTATTTTCCAGATTTTTTTCCCCATATTTTCAAACACACACATAAAACATCCATAAATTTACAAAACAAAAATTACACCTAAAAAATATTGTTAAAATATGTTCCCAAATTTATTGTGATTTCACAAATATTACTTTTTAAATAATAGATTAACCCTCAACTTTAGAGTAATACTGTGAATATATTTCTAAAATTACTGGCAACAATTAGAAGAAGTCTGTTTCTGCAATTTTTAATAGATTTATTTGTTAAATTAAAAATATCTTGTAAAATAATGAAAGTTTTCAGAGCAAAAATGCAACAAATATGTTTTAATCAGTTAAATAATAATTTATAGTCAGTCAAAGTACGTTTTAATCTATATCCATGTATGTTACAGGTTTTTTATTGTAAATTTTAATTTATTAGTCAGTGTTTTCGGTGCTCCAGCTGCTGAATATAAGTTTTATTTATTTATTTTTCCCTCTACAGTGTGGATGTTCTCGTACGACGTCGGACCTCTGAATTTAAAGTTAGCAGGAAAGTTTTCCACTGGACTTTTAACGAGACCAAAGCTGCAGTTAGAGAGGTTGTTGATGTGACAGTTGATGAGGTAAAACTAACCTGAGAGAAAAACTCTGAGGTATTAAAGTTTAAAACAAAGGGACGTATCAGGAAATAATAATCTCACCACGGTGATGTTGAAGGCGTAGAGGAGGTCGAAGGGCAGCGCAGCGATCAGATCCACAAAGAACCAGGTGGTGCAGTAATGGAGGTAGATGGATCGGGCGTCGTACACCACCTGACCGGACTGACTGACGTAGGTGGTCCGGAAATTCAGGATTATATCTGGAGGGGAAAATTAAAAATAACTATGTCAAAAAAAAACATTTAAAAAATGAAATAAAACATTCCAAAAGACAGCATCAAATGTGTAGGTCTCAGATGAGTAAGTTAAGCTAAGCTAAGCTAAGATAAGCTAAGCTAAGCTAGGTTAAGCTAAGTTAAGTTAAGTTAGGTTCCATAGCATAAGTTAAATTTAACAAGTTAAGTTTAGCTAAGTTACGATAGAATAAGTTTTAGCTAAGTTTAGTTGAGTTAGATAAGTTGAGTAAAGTTGAGTTAAGTTGAAGTAGAGTAAAATAAGTTAGATAAAATAAATATAAGTTAAGCTAAGTTAAGCTAAATTAAGGTAGAAGAAGATAAGCTAAGTTAAGTTAGATGTATTAAGTAACGATACGCTAAGTTAAATTTAGTTAACACAGAATTAGATAAACTAAGTTAAGTTAGATTAGTTAAGTTAGATAAGGTTAGTTAAGCCAAGACAGAAAAAGATAAGCTAAGTTAAGTTGGATGCGTTAAGTTAGATAAGTTAAGACTGACTAAGTTAAGCTAAACTAGAATGAGATAAGTTAAGTTAGATAAGTTCAGTAATGGTAAGCTAAGCTAAATTAAGTTGAGATAGAATTAAATAAACTAAGTTAAGTTAGATTAGTTAAGATAGACTAAGTTTGCCAAGACAGAATAAGATAAGTTTAGTTAGATAAGTTAAGACTGACTAAGTTAAGCTTAACTACAATAAGATAAGTTTAATTAGATAAGTTAAGTAACGGTTAGCTAAGCTAAGTTAAATTTAGTTAAATGATAATTATATAAAGTAAGTTAAGTTAGATAAAATAAATTAAGCTAAGTTAGATAAGTTAAGATAGACTAAATTAAGCTAAGCTAGAATAAGATAAGCTAAGTTAGATTAGTTAAGTTAGATAAGGTTAGTTAAGCCAAGATAGAATAAGATAAGTTAATTTAGACAAGTTAAGTAATGGTAAACTAAGTTAAATTAAGTTAAGGACAAATTAGATTAACTAAGTTAAGTGAGCTTAGTTAAGTTAGATAAGATAAGTTAAGATAGACTAAGTTAGACATGATAGAATAAGATAAGTTTAGTTAGAAAAGTTAAGTAACGGTAAGCTAAACTAAGTTAAATTAAGTTAAGACAGAATTAGATAAACTAAGTTAAGTTAGATAAATTAAGATAAGGTAGATTAGTTAAGTTAGATAAGGTTAGTTAAGCCAAGATAGAATAAGACAAGCTAACTTAAGCAATGGTAAACTAAGCTCAGTTAAATAGGATAGAATTAGATCAATTAAGTTAAGTTAGGTAAGATAAGTTAAGCTAAGTTAGATTAGTTAAGTTAGGTAACATAAGTTAGGACAGACTAAGTTTAGTTAGAGTGATAAAGATAAAATAAGTTATGATTAAAAACAAATTAAGTTAAATTAGACTGATAAGATCACTGATAATTTGAGAGTTGAGTTTAGATTAGATAAATTCAGATTAGGCTAAATTAGGTTAAATCAGATAAGTTAAAGTAATATAAATTAGATAGGGTAAGACAGAATAAGTTTGGGTAAGTTAAATTAAGCTAATTCAGATAAGTTAAATTAAATAAGATAATACATTATAAGTAAAAAAGTGAATATAAAATGAAATAAGTTAAGTTAGGATGAGCCAAGACAAGTCAAGTTAAGTTAAGTTCAGATTTCATTAATGCCAAAGGGAAGTCTTTTGCTAGATATTGTCCAGTAAACAGAATTAAATGACATATAATGACTAAAGAACTAGAGGCCAGGAACTTTATGCTTTATGTGCAAAGTTAAAACGTGTTCACATGAAGATTCAGCATTAATTAAACAACAATCAAACAATAAAAACAGTCATTTACTTTTGTTTTTCTTCGGGTTGTGCCATCAAAGCAAATATATTCTGACACTGACGATCAGAAAACCCACAGAACTGTAGAAAAGCAGCATTAATGATCCCTGCTGGTACATTTCACCTCGTGTGTTGTTGTGCACTGAAAAGCTAAACTCTCTCCTGTTGCAGAAGCACAGAAAGCAGGTCGGATTTCAATGATTCACGGACAAGAAGCCGACATTTACCATAAAAACGACCTGTTCGACCGACAGACGAGTGGCATGCGCTGGCAGGTGAGCTAATTCGGTGTCACCATCTGTCCCTTGGCAAACTTGTTGCGAGGCATGAAGTCAGAGAGCGCTGTGACAGATGTGCCATCACACTTCGGTAGGAAAAAAGAACTGGGACGAGGCGAGAGGAATCTAATTATGATTCATAACCTGGGGCAACGGAGACACCCTGAGTGGGCGAGAGGAGGCAGGAGGGAGTCATGTGTTCGCCATCGCCAGGGAAACGACGGCGAGGAATATAGCATGCTCTTAATTTAAACTTAACATTGTTGTCTTTTCATGACGCCGCGCGAGATGCTTCGGCATGAAAGGTCGGCCGGTGTGCAATCAGAGCAGAGTTGGAAATTACAGAGCTGCGAGCCTCCAATTATCTCCGCGAAGAAGTCAGATAACGGCCTCCTACTGTCGGCAGGAAGATGTTTATCTGCTTATTTGATTTGGTTTCGAGGTTGAGGAGCTGCATCGCTGAAAATAAACCCCTGACTACAAGAATAGCTTTACAGTACTCAACAGAAGCGAGTACATCCTGGTGCAACACCACTTAAATATCACGTCTGAGTTGAACAGAAGGTAGATTTACCGTAGTAATATGTGTTCTGCAGGGACTGTGTTTATAAGCTGCTCTTTAAGCTGCTGGAGGGGTTTCTCTTAAGACTATCGTGCTTCACTGTCAGGACTATGCATTCACTGTGGTAGTTTACGGGGAGTCATCTAGTCAGACAGTATTTTGGTTTATCCACAGACACTCATCTCTCCAACACATTTTGTGCTATTGCAGCCCCATATCATCACACTCCCACCTCCGTTCTTCACTGTCAGGACTATGCATTCACTGTGGTAGTTCACGCCAAAAATGCTGGACTCCATCTGACCCCAGCAAATTTATCTTGGTCTTATCTGCCTAATCTGCCTTTATCTGAAGATATTCTTCTCTAAAAATCATCTCTCCAACACATTTTGCCCTCATGCAACCCCATATCATCGCACTCCCACCTCCGTTCTTCACTGTCAGGACTATGCATTCACTGTGGTAGTTCACATCACACATGCTGGACTCCACAGACATTCATCAATAAATATCATCTCCCCAACACATTTTGCCCTCCTGCAGCCCCATATCACCACACTCCCACCTCCGTTCTTCACTGTCAGGGCTATGCATTCACTGTGGAAGTCCGGGTCAGGTTCACACCAAACAAGCTGGATGAAAGAATGAGCTCCCAGTATTTATCAGGCTTCTTTTACAGTCTTTAGAAAGGTTTTATCTTGCAGTATAACGACAAAGAGCAAGCACTGTCAGGACTATGCATTCACTGTGGTGGTCCTAGTCAGGTTTAAACATGCTGGACTCCATCTGAGCCCAGAAAATTCATTTTCATCTGACCAAAGAATGTCTCCTAACATTCATCAGGCTTCTTTTCGGATATTTGACTAAAGTTTCATGTTGCAGTTTCTTGTACTTATAGCCAGATTGTTAAAATTGCACACTGTAGTGTAATTTCAGTTCAGACGACCACTGCGACCATGATTAGTGGCACTACGGCTCCTTCTATGCCTCCTGATTACTTCTGCAGCTGTTTCCACTGATACTTATTTGATCTTTCTGTGTCTTTTCCTATCTTTGTGAAGTGCCCCATCAGATTTTTCAGCTCATTTCTGTTTTCCACGTGGAGCCATGATGTAGGCATGCAGATAGACGCAGCTCATGGGTTGAAAACTAAGAAAGTTCAGGTATCCACAGCTCATTTTGTCACAGAAAAACACGCTAAATTGTGAAAGTAGTTCACTGTCTGTGGCTTTGTTTTAGGAGGACGACCACTGCAGCCATGATTAGTGGTACTACAGCTGTCGTCCTCTGCAACCATGATTAGTGGTACTACAGCTCGTTCTATACCTCCCGATTACTGCTGCAGCTGTTTCCACTGATACTTATTTGATCTTTCGCTGTCTTTTCCTATCTTTGTGAAGTGCCACAATCAGATTTTTCAGCTCATTTCAGTTTTTCATGCGGAGCCATGATGCAGGCATGCAGATAGACGCAGCTCATGGTTTGAAAACTAAGAAAGTTCAGGTGTCCACAGCTCATTTTGTCACAGAAAAACACGCTAGATTGTGAAAGCAGGTCACTGTCTGTGGCTTTGTTTTAGGAGGACGACCACTGCAGCCATGATTAGTGGTACTACGGCTCCTTCTATACCTCCTGATTACTGCTGACACTGTTTATTTTTAGTTGATCTATTCTTTTCCATCTCTGTGAAGACTCACAATCAGATTTTTAGCTCCTCTGTAAATTATTTTCCATGTGGAGCCATGGAGTTCTTCACTGTCAGGACTATGCATTAACTACATAGATCTGTTGTTCACATAGCTAATTTTATGACCATGTTCATGAATTTAAAGTAATTGGAAATTGCAGTTTATTTTCAGTGAGCTCAGGTGTATTCAGTATTGTACTGTCCAGCTTTTAAATGATGCAGTTGTTGAGAGGTGGTGCAGTGCTGAATCATCTGGCCTGTTCTCTCTTCTTCTTCGAGGTTAGATTAAAGCCTCCTACTCTCTGAAGAACGATGTTTATCTGCTTTTTCAATTTAGTTTCAAGGTTAGAGTCGCTGAAAACAGGCCTCCTGACAACAACACGTTCATTACAAACAACTCACCGAGTATAAAGAGCATCTCCACCGCTATGTCGCTGCCCATGGTGCTCCGGCTGACCAGCGAGCGGCGGTCAGTGCCCTCATCATGGCTGACGAAGCAGACGTTGTAAGGCACCGTGACGGCCACGTAGAAGGTCGCCAGCAGGATCAGCCAGTCCCACAGGGCCTTGGAGACGCTGTAGTGCAGCAGGATGAAGCGTGACTTCTTCACAGCCGCCACCTTGTACTCGGGCAGGGACGGTTTCTGGAACACACTCTGGAAACATCACGCGGACTTAAACCTCTGACGCGCTCGCCGACGTCCCGGCTTTGTCTTAGGACGGTCGACACGAGCTCAGAAGCTGCACGTTTTACTTGTTTTCCCCCATAAAAGCAGCTTTAAATCAAGAGTTCAAGAGTGTTTTTTACTTGTCACATGCAGGATCAGGAGTGAAAAGCAACCTGACTGCAAAAACAACAAGACATGATTGGAAAAACATGAAAACGTCATTGATAATAAAGAGTAAATTGGCTTAAATGTAACTTGACAAGGTGGAAATGTGATGATATAACTGTGTCGTCCTGCACACAAGACATTATTGAGTCTTCTCTCCTTCTAGTCGTGGCCTTGATGTTTCCATAGAGGCGCAGGACTTTATGTTACAGTGAAAAATGATCCCACAGGAGCAAAAAAAAAAGGCAGAAACTGCTTTTCTTTGAAGGATTATTAATACAGATACCAACACCTATTGTGCTGAGTGATCTAGATCAAGTTATTTAGATGTAAAATGAGCCAAAAGAGCAGCATGACTGAGTATTTCCAAGTCACAGAAAGAATGTAGAGCTAAATCTGAGTCGATCTGAAGCAGGACGGGATTATTTTCATGGAACACTGTAAAAACAAGAGAAAAAACCTTCTTTCAAGGCACTTTTACCTTGAAATAAGTGTAAAAATCTGCCAATAGAACAAGTGAACATTTGCTTGGTCAGATTTCTTGAAATAAGACATGATATTTAGAATATTGAGGTCTTAAAATTAGCAGGGAAAACTTATTTGAAGCTTTATTTTAGCAGCATTGTCAAGCTGAGGTGTCTTAGAATAAACCAGACATGCTAAAGAATTAAATAGATTTAATAAGTTTAATGTCAGCTTCTTAATTTGAGATGTATTCAACTTATTTTAGTTGTATTATCGTGGCTCTTCTCTAGATTTAAGACCATCTTGTACTTGAAATAAGATCACACAGATTAACTGAAGCATTCTGAGATATAATGTCTTCTCACAGTTGGCTAGAAATCTTAATATTTAGTGGTGTTTGACAGCATTTGAAGGTGTTGTGTTTTAGGTGAAGCCAGCTACGCCCAAAAGGAGGTGTTTTAACTCTAAAGCAGACATTTGCTTTGTTTTTTTTCCACATTTTCCACATGCAGCTGTTTTCTGATATGAATTGGTGATTTTCCAATAAAATGCATTTACTTTTTTTTTTAAATCCAGATTATTTATCTGATACAAACAACAGCTCAGCTTGAAACATGTATGAAATGAAATGAACCTTGTTTCTGGTAAAATACAACTAAAACAAGATCATTTCAAGATTGTTTGACTTAACAAGATATTTAAGATGCGTTGTCTTAAAACACGTCCCTCCATCTGCTGAAATGTTACCTGGAAAGTGAATTTATCTTAAATCAAGTGGGTTCAGACGATTGGACTAAAAATAAGACGAATAAACTGGTGAGATGTGGAGTTTTTGCAGTGAAAAAACTTCTGAATCTGTAACTTTGACGCGTCATAATGATCATTTAGGGGTTAAATCAGCAGCTGTAGGAGGCTTTGAACTCACATTGGTCAGTTTCTTCTTCCCTCTCTTGGTAAACAGGCTGTTCAGCTGCTGCAGAATCGTCCTGCCTCTGTCTCGAGCTTGAGAAAAGTGCGTTCGGTTGGTTTTCCTGCTCCGGTGAGCAGCTTCTGACCCACCTGTGAGCAAAGTCGTGATATTTGCTGAACTACGTAACACAGAAATCACATTTAAGGTGGCGTTTCGAGGCTGGAGCTCACCGTCTCCTGGAGCGTGGTGGTGGTGGTGGTGGGTTTTCCCGTAAGACTCGGTGATGTCTTTGAAGGACAGCAGGAACAGGACCACCTCCCCTTTCTCGTTTTTAATGGGTACAACATCCAGGAGGCACCAGAACGGATTCCCTGGTGTTGAAACAGAGAGAAGCCTTTCTAAGATCCGATTCTGGACCAGATGTCTGAGTCCAGATGCGGCAGCGGACCCTCACCGTTCTTGCGGTAGAAGCAGACCTCCCCCTGGTACTCCTGCTGCCCCTCCAGAGCCTTGTCCACCTGCTGGATCACGCCGTCGCTGGTCTCGGCTCCGTGCAGGAAGCTGCAGGTGCAGGTCTTCTGCATCACCTCGGTCCGGGCCAAGCCGGTCAGCTCGCAGAACCCGTCCGAGCAGTAGACGATGGGGTAACCATAGCGACCCTGAGCGTTACCGAGCAGGAAGTTACTGTCTGAGAGGGAAACGAAGGGAGGTGAAGCTGAAAAGTTTGTTATTCCACATGAAATCAGCCAAATCTAAAACATCCCCTCAGAATCAGCTGATTTTTAAAGCACAATAACTTCAATATATTGAATTCATACTATGACATTTTGTGCTATTTAATGGACTTTTTCCTTCATTGCCGAGCCCCAAAACATTTAAAACAATCAAAACGTCACACCAAAGGACAAAAACAAGTCGCAAAACGCCTCAGTTTGGACACAAAACAGGAAAAGGGAGATGCAAACTGGCAAAAACAACAAACAAAAGGACCACGGCGAGAAAAAAGTGTCCCAAAGACCCAAAAAACAACAAAGAACTGATGCAAAATGGCAGAAAGGAGGCAAAAAATAACAAAAAGTTGAGCAAAAACCAACAAAAACAGACACAAAATAGGAAAAACGCGACGTAAAATCACCAAAATAAAACCCTTTTTTGTTCTTACACTGTAAAAAACAAAGCCGTCAAAACTTACTGATGATGCAAGAGACTTTTAAGTTTCCTCAACTTTTGACTGCCAGAGTTGACTTTAGTAAGTTTGGACAAAAGTTCTGCCAACTAGGATTCTTGTGCACCAGCTAGATGTTGTCCAGAGTAAAACTTTCCGTTGTCCGGTCCACCTCCTGCCTATTTAATGGCCAAAAATATCCGACAAGCCACAACTCAAGTACTTTCAGCAAATAAATTCTTGTTGTTGCCTCATCAGAACTCTAGTAAAGGCAACGATAGGGAGACGTTTGCTGTGCCGACTCGTTATTGTTGGTTCCAAGTGGCAATGCTTAATTCATGAGTGATGCTAGCTTAAAGACACGAATGAGAACAACAAATGTTAGTTGCTAGTTATCGTTTTTACAGTGTGACGCAAAAGCAAGAAAAACGACAGGAAAAGAGACGCAGAATGATAGAAACGACAAACAAAACGACCACAATGAGAAACTAGAAAAGCCCTCAGAGAGCTCATACCTCCATCAAGGAGCTTCAGTCCACCCCCAACACAATCTCCCAGTTCACATATTTTCTATGGAACGTCACAGATACAAATGTAATTACAGACAGTTCAAATGTCCTACCGACAATGCGGCCTTCACCCCATCCGACCTAATGAACAGGCGCGGCCTCTAGCGCGGCAGCTCCTAACAGCCTCCCAGCTTCTTAGACAACCGGGGATAAGAATGCCGGCCCAACCGTGCGTATGTCGCTCAGGAAGGAAAGAGAACTCCGTCACTGTCGCTGTCTGACGCCCCAAAATGTCACGTGGTCAGAGGGGGTTACCCCAAAAACAAGAGTGCCCTCTGGAGGCTTTTAGAGTAAACTGCATTTAATTGTCCACCTGGTTACACTTACATTAAAAAAAGACATCCTGGATCCAGACGGTGATCCGGATCAGTCCCACAATCTCATCATTTGTTTCTTGTCCCATTTCACACATTTCCTGAACATTTCATCCAAATCCGTCTATGAGTTTTCGAGTTATTTTGAACACAAACAAACAGACTAACGCTGACTAAAACATAACCTCCTTGGTGGAGGTAAAAAGGGTCCCAACGACAAACAAAATAAGAAAAACGAGACGCAAAGCAGGAAAAGAGAGACTCAAAACGAAAAACAAGACAAGTAAAATGACCACAACCAGGAAGAACCGTCCACTGCTTTTATAGTTTGTGTGCTTTAAGTCTAAATTTAGACATGTTGTGTTTTAATTCTCTCGTTTCGTGTCTCATTTTTGTCGCCTATTGTGACGTTTTGATCGTTTTTAGGACATTAAACTACGATACATCCCATAATGCCGATGCTCAAAGTTGCTTATAGGGATTAATAAACAGAAACCAGATGTAGTCTTTAGACCGTGACGCCTGAGTGGATGTAGGCTTCAGCTTTTACTTAATGTGTCCTTCAGCCCTGAACGGTATGAGGCTCAGGTATGATGGGAGAAGTCCATCAACCTTCCACCTCTGTGAACTTCAAGGGCCTGGAAGTCTGGAAACATGACTGAAGTCGTTGCAGACAACCGGGGGCGTCGGGTTCGGTTTGACCTCCTTGCAAGCGTCGCTCCACGTCGGATTCATTCGCCCGAGTTTTTCTGAAACGGTCCGCGAGCATCAGCCGGACTTTGAAGCTTCGCTGCTGCTGTGGACGAACCCCGAGGCTCAGCAGGGAACCAGAACTCTGGGCCCTAATTATCACGGGTTTCTCTGCTGCCACCAGACCGCGGGAGGCTTCGGTATTTAAACACATGTTTGGACGACAACATCTCTGCAGGGACGTCACGGATTCACTAGGCCTTTAACTGAACCATCAGATAAACAGATTCTAACATTACCTACCACCTTAAAGGGTCCTCACAAGTACTGTTAACACACACCTGTTGCATTCAATGAGGTTGATGAAGGTCTTTTATGTGTTTTTAAGGCAAAAATGTTGATTTATTTTGGACAAACTGTGCAGATTCCTCCTAAGACTTGCAGCAGTCAGTTCTTCTAGTAGAGTTAACCCAGTCTGGTCCCTCGTTAGATCCAGAACTAAGTCAGATTAGTCCAGGTGTTTCATCTATTCTAAAAGAAATATTCAAAACGATGGAACAGGGCCCGAGACATTGGTCTTGGTTTAGGATTGGTTTGGGAACGGTGTTAGACCTGGTCTTGGACTTGGTTTTTCAACTGGTTTGAGACTGCTCTTGAATGGTCTTGGACTGGTTTTGGGCTGGTTTGAGATTTTTAAACTTTGTTTTGGACTGGTCTCAGACTGGTCTCAGACTTGGTTTTTGACTGGTTTAAGGCTGGTTTGGGACTGGTTTTAGACTAGAATTAGACCGGTTTAAGACTTGGTTTTAGACTGATTGTGGACTGGTCTCAGACTTGGTTTTTGACTGGTTTGGGACTGGTTTTGACTTTGTTTGGAACAGGTTTTAGATTTGATTTTGAAATACTTCTGGACTTAAGATGGTTTAAACTTTGTTTTGTAGTGGCCTCAGACCAGAGTTGTTTCAAACTGGTTTGCTACTTGGTTTTGGACTGGTTTCAAGCTGGTTTTGTACTTTCAGACCAGTTTTTGACTGGTTTGGTACTGTGTTTTAGACCAGTTCTGGACTGGTTTTAGACTGGTTTTGTACTCTGTTTTAGACCAGTTTGGACTGGTTTCACACTGGTTTTGTACTTTGTTTTAGAGCAGTTTTTAGACCAGTTTTGTACTGGTGTCATACTGGTTTTGTACTGGTTTCACACTGGTTTTGTACTTTGTTTTAGACCAGTTTGGACTGGTTTCACACTGGTTTTGTACTTTGTTTTAGACCAGTTTGGACTGGTTTCACACTGGTTTTGTACTTTGTTTTAGAGCAGTTTTTAGACCAGTTTTGGACTGTTTCATACTGGTTTTGTACTTTGTTTTAGACCTGTTTTGGACTGGTTTCACACTGGTTTTGTACTTTGTTTTAGACCAGTTTTGGACTGGTTTTACACTGGTTTTGTACTTTGTTTTAGACCTGTTTTGTACTGGTTCCACGCTGGTTTTGTACTGGTTTCACACTGGTTTTGTACTTTGTTTTAGACCAGTTTGGACTGGTTTCACACTGGTTTTGTATTTTGTTTTAGACCAGTTTGGACTGGTTTCACACTGGTTTTGCACTTTGTTTTAGACCAGTTTTGTACTGGTTTCACACTGGTTTTGTACTTTGTTTTAGACCAGTTTGGACTGGTTTCACACTGGTTTTGTACTTTGTTTTAGACCAGTTTTGGACTGGTTTCACACTGGTTTTGTACTGGTTTCATACTGGTTTTGTACTTTGTTTTAGACCAGTTTTGGACTGGTTTCACACTGGTTTTGTACTGGTTTCATACTGATTTTGTACTTTGTTTTAGACCAGTTTTGGACTGGTTTCACACTGGTTTTGTACTGGTTTCATACTGGTTTTGTACTTTGTTTTAGACCAGTTTTGGACTGGTTTCACACTGGTTTTGTACTGGTTTCATACTGGTTTTGTACTTTGTTTTAGACCAGTTTGTACTGGTTTCACACTGGTTTTGCACTTTGTTTTAGACCAGTTTTGGACTGGTTTCACACTGGTTTTGTACTGGTTTCACACTGGTTTTGCACTTTGTTTTAGACCAGTTTTGGACTGGTTTCACGCTGGTTTTGTACTTTGTTTTAGACCAGTTTGGACTGGTTTCACGCTGGTTTTGTACTTTGTTTTAGACCAGTTTTAGACTGGTTTTGTACTATGTTTTAGACCAGTTTGGACTGGTTTCACACTGGTTTTGTACTTTGTTTTAGACCAGTTTGGACTGGTTTCACACTGGTTTTGTACTGGTTTCATACTGGTTTTGTACTTTGTTTTAGACCAGTTTTGGACTGGTTTCACACTGGTTTTGTACTGGTTTCATACTGATTTTGTACTTTGTTTTAGACCAGTTTTGGACTGGTTTCACACTGGTTTTGTACTGGTTTCATACTGGTTTTGTACTTTGTTTTAGACCAGTTTTGGACTGGTTTCACACTGGTTTTGTACTGGTTTCATACTGGTTTTGTACTTTGTTTTAGACCAGTTTGTACTGGTTTCACACTGGTTTTGCACTTTGTTTTAGACCAGTTTTGGACTGGTTTCACACTGGTTTTGTACTGGTTTCACACTGGTTTTGCACTTTGTTTTAGACCAGTTTTGGACTGGTTTCACGCTGGTTTTGTACTTTGTTTTAGACCAGTTTGGACTGGTTTCACGCTGGTTTTGTACTTTGTTTTAGACCAGTTTTAGACTGGTTTTGTACTATGTTTTAGACCAGTTTGGACTGGTTTCACACTGGTTTTGTACTTTGTTTTAGACCAGTTTGGACTGGTTTTGGAGTTGATTTTTGTACTTTTAAGGGCTTGTAACTCTGAAACTATCTACAGTATGAAAGTATGATGTCACCACCTTCATCAAACACTGAAGTTATTGCTTATAAAGGCCTCAGCTGACTCTGGTCCGTCCTTCATGGACCCATCAGACCAACCAGCGGTCATAAAGCAGCTCCCTGGTTTATTCAGCTGCAGACGGGTTCTAAAGGATGTGGTCTCGTCCTCTCAGCTCCATTGTGAGGACAAACCACCGGCACACAGCCTTTTCTCTCCTGATGCCAGTCAGCTCTTAGACAAACAAGCCGAGTCCTTTGAGCGCGTCGTCTTCCATTCACTCGCTCGTTGGATGTTTGAATGTGAGCAAATTAAATTTGAGACTGTTTGCAGGAGGAACTCTGCGGCGACGAGGCTGAGCGGCCGGTTTCTGACGAGGCTTTGAGCAAACACGGCGATCGAACCGGCCTCCGCTCACCTGCCTCGGACGCCCCTCCCACCCAGATATAATTAGCGGGTGTTAACGAGGCGCGTGTTCCAATTAGTGATGTGTGGATACTTTCTACCTGACATGCGTGTCACCAGTTAAGTCTCACATGAAGCTAAATTAAGATCCTTTCCACACTTGTGTTGCCATGGCGATGTGTGCAGAAGAAAAATAAAACATATGGTAATGCTTCTCCCGGGTTACCAAGACACCGCGGCCTCTAAAAGCACAGACAGCGGATGGAGGACGGAGAGCAGCGGCCTGGTTCTGGTTCTGGTTCTGGTTCTGGTTCTGGTTCCAGTCCATTAGCCGGTGGTCCGGAGCCACAGGTTCTGGGTTTATTAATGCAGAACTCTCAGATTCTGGTCTAAAAGGTTCTGATTCAGGATCAAAGCGTCCGTCTGCTTCCTCCCTCAGCCTGTTTCCATGGATTCACTTTATTCTGTTAGAGCTCTGGTGAGGACGAGACAGAAACAAAGACCCAGCAAGCAGGAAACGTTTATACTGGTTATGGACTGGTTTTAGACTGGTTTTAGACTGGTTTTAGACTTAATTTTGGACTGGTTTTAGACTGGTTTTAGACAGTGGACTGGTTTTAGACTGGTTTTAGACTGGTTCTTGACTGGTTTTAGACTTGATTTTGGACTGGTTTTGGACTGGTTTTAGACTGGTTTTAGACTGGTTTTAGACTTGATTTTGGACTGGTTTTAGACTGGTTTTAGACTGGTTTTAGACTGGTTTTAGACTGGTTTTAGACAGTGGACTGGTTTTAGACTGGTTTTAGACTGGTTTTTGACTGGTTTTAGACTTGATTTTGGACTGGTTTTGGACTGGTTTTAGACTGGTTTTAGACTGGTTTTAGACTTGATTTTGGACTGGTTTTAGACTGGTTTTAGACTGGTTTTGGACTGGTTTTAGACTGGTTTTAGACTGGTTTTAGACTTGATTTTGGACTGGTTTTAGACTGGTTTTAGACAGTGGACTGGTTTTAGACTGGTTTTAGACTGGTTTTAGACTGGTTTTAGACTTGATTTTGGACTGGTTTTAGACTGGTTTTAGACTGGTTTTTGACTGGTTTTAGACTTGATTTTGGACTGGTTTTAGACTGATTTTAGACTGTGGACTGGTTTTAGACTGGTTTTAGACTGGTTTTAGACAGTGGACTGGTTTTAGACTGGTTTTAGACTGGTTTTAGACGGTGGACTGGTTTTAGACTGGTTTTAGACTGGTTTTAGACTGGTTTTAGACTGTGGACTGGTTTTAGACTGGTTTTAGACTGGTTTTAGACTGTGGACTGGTTTTAGACTGGTTTTAGACTGGTTTTAGACTGTGGACTGGTTTAGACTGGTTTTAGGCTTGGTTTCAAAAGTGGTTTTAGACTAGTTTAAAACTTTGATTTGGACTGGTTATGGACTTGGTTTAGACTGGTTTTAGACTGGTTTTAAAAGTGATTTCTGACTGGTTTTAGGCTTGGTTTCGGACTGGTTTTAGACTTGGTTTCGTACTGGTTTTAGATCTAGTTTCGGACTGGTTATGGGCTGTGTCTGAACTGGTTTTAGGTCTGTTTTGGCCGGTCTTCGCACTGGTCTTGTACCTAGTTTTAGACCTGGTTTTTTACATGTTTTAAAACTCGGTTTTATCTTGGTTTTGGACGTTTCAGATGTAATGTTCGTTGGTTGTAGACTCGTTCCTAGACTTGTTGACTGATCTCAGACCAGGTTTGCTCTTGTTTGTTCTCTGCAACGTTTCGAGGAGGTTGTCAAGGAAACACATCATGTTCTATGGTCAGTGAATAGTTTAGGTTTTTACGGCTTCAGGCTCTGATAAACGGTGTTTTGTTGTTGTTGTTGCCTTTCAGACCCCTGACAGGTTCATTCTGCTGTAGCCGTCGTTCATCTCCTACATTCTGCAGCCTTGGCCTCAGATACTCTCTGATTATTCAGCCTCTCATTCATCTCAGGGAACATCTCCGTGGCTCATGTGGACGACGCCTTCGTTGCTTTTCAGCAGCGAGTCTTTAAAAGGCTTCGCTGCATAGAAATCCCTTCAGACTGGCGGTTGGCCCTTTCGCCTCCCACCCACGCATCCCAAGACGTCCGGCAGCGTTGGCCTGTTTGAGGAAGCGGCTCGGAGGGCAGGAGGCCGACCTGCAGACGGAGGAGATCCGAGAGGTGGCGGCTCAGCGTGACTCAAACGGCCGCCGTCACGCCTCCATCGTGTTCGGAGGAGAGAAACCTGGAGGGATCCGAGAAGACGCCGCTGCCGTCTGAAAACCTCCGATTTAACGATGCAGCAGCGACGTCCAGCGCGTTTAAGTGAATCATGATGTCAGAAACAGTTTGTTCTGAAGGATCTGGTGTCACGACGCAGTAAAACTGTGTCCCAGTGATCAAAGTGGATCATAAGGAGACGACATGATCATCGTATTCTGAATTAAATCAGGAAAAGACATCAGATAAAAGTAGAGCCGACCAGTGTTTGAGTTCATCTGCAGGATTCCAATATATTTTAAATAATTCAGTGCTTTTATTATGTGCAGCATTTTCATTTCATGTGCAAAATGTCACTATGTGGAATATTTGAATGTCATGCAGCACTTCAGTTTAATGTGCAATATATCAATTTATTGTGCTATATTTTAATATCATGTGCAATATATCAATTTAATGTGCAATATATCATTATCATGTGCAATATTTTCATTTCATGTGCAATATTTCATTACTTGGAATATTTAAATGTCATGCAACACTTCAGTTTAATGTGCAATATTTTAATATCATGTGCAATTTATCAATTTAATGTGCAATATTTTAATATCATGTGCAATATATCAATCTAATGTGCAATATTTTCGTTCCATGTGCAGTATCTCATTATCATGAGTAAAATTTTAGTTTAATGTACAATATTTGAATTTCATGCACCATTTAAGTCTAATGTGAAATATTTCATTATTTTTGCAATAATTTGATGCTTCGTACATTTTTAAATTTTATTTTCAGCATTTTATTTGTCATGCGTAATATTTCGTCTTCATGTGCGATATTTATTCTTTTAGTTCAATATTTCAATTTCATGTGTAATATTTCATCCTCATGTGCAGAATCTCATTGTCATGTTTATTAATTTTGATTTAAAGTGCAACATTTAAATGTCATGTAATGTGTGCTATCTCGTTATCATGTGCAATAATCCACTATGATGTGCAGTATTTAAATTTTCTGTGCAATATTTTTATTATTATGTGCAGTAATTAGAATTCATGTGCAATATTTCAATTTAAAGTGCAATATTTTTAATATTATGTGAAATATGTAAATTTAAGTGTAGTATTTCATCTTCATGTGCGGTATCTCATTATGTGTAATATTTAAATTTCATGCAATGCTCCAGTTTAATGTGAAATATTTCATTATAATTTGCAATATTTTAGTTTCATGTGAAATATTTCATTATATTTGCAATAACTCATAACTACATACAGTTCTAATGTCCTACCAACAATGCGGCCTTCACCCCATCCGACCTAATAAACAGGCGCGGCCTCTAGCACGGCAGCTCCTAACAGCCTCCCAGCTTCTTAGACAACCGGAGATAAGAATGCCGGCCCAACCGTGCGTATGTTGCTCAGGAAGGAAAGAGAAGTCCGTCACTGTCGCTGTCTGTCGCGTGGAGACCCAAAATGTCATGTGGTCAGAGGGGTTTACCCCAAAAACAAGAGTGCCCTCTGGTGGCTTTTAGAGTAAACCGCATTTAATTGTCCACCTGGTTACACTTACATTTAAAAAACTCCTGGATCCAGACGGTGATCCGGATCAGTCCCAGAATGTCATCATTTGTTCCTTGAACCATTTCACACATTTCCTGAACATTTCATCCAAGTCTGACCATGAGTTTTTGAGTTATTTTGCACACAAACAAACAAACAAAAAACCAGCGTCGGCTAACAGAGGTAACAGCTCATTATCATGTCCAGTATTTATTTGCTCTGTGTGTCGTCTCTTCACTACTTCAGCTTCGTTGCAGTTTTCCTTCTTATTTTTCTGTTCTGGTCGTATTTTATCTCAGTAATTCTTATTTTCAGTCACATATTGAGCTTCTGTCTGATCGTTTTTCCTTCTGCTCTGCATTTATTCTCAGAAACTTCCTCCTGGGTGAAGTTTTACCATTTTTTAGGGCTTTAAATGTAAATTAATGCTAATTAATTTATTATTTATTATTATTATCTGTAATTTAGCAAAACAAGAAAAACCTTCGACAGTTTAAAGAATTATTTACAAGTGTTTCTGTCCTTAACATGTAGATAATTCTTCTTTCAAATAAATGCAACATATCTGCTGATTTAAATGCAGTAAAAATATTTTATTCTTTTAGAGAAAATCTGTAAAATACTGATTTTTAGATGCAGAAAAAATTAAACTTTCAGTCAAACGTTGATTTTGGATGTTAGATTTACAGTTTTTTTAATGACAAATAATTTATTTTTATTAACTGTAATTTAACAAAAAAAGGAAAATCTTCAACAGTTTAAAGAATTATTTTTTCAACCTTAAATCAACTTAATTAGTTTTTTAAATAACAGCAAAAATCTGCAAATTAACAAAACCTCCAGAGGATTTTTAAAACAGTCAAATGGTTTATTATAATTATTTTTTATTTAATTTATTTAATTTATTTTCTGTGATTTTACTCGATGTTGTCTGTGATTTTTAAAAAAGCAGGAAAAATCTTAAAAATATCAGTGAATGGTTTTTAAATCCCTCTAAGCCACTCGGTGTTTTCCTCTCCCCTCAGATTTACTCACGAGTCCCGTCGAAGTGGTTCGCGATCGAGTCCAGGAAGGTGTTCTGAGGCGCCAGCAGACCTTTCATCACCGGCATCTTCTCCGGATCAAAGAGACGCTCCTCCGGTTAGGAAGAAGAAGAAGAGCTGCGATGATGAAGAAGAAGCTGCATCTCAGACTCGCTCCTCTTCCTCTGCAGCCTCCGAGTCCCTCAGTGAGTCTGACGGCTGGCTGTGGCTCCTCCAGCCTCCCTCCTCCTCCTCCTCCTCCTCCTCCTCCCTCCTCTTTGTTCTGGAGCCTGAGCCGTCCCCCCGGTTCCTCCTCCACGCCTCACATCCCCTCAGAAGGTAGCAGAAGCCGAGAAACGCCGCGATGCCGGGGTCCTCGAAAGCCTCGTTAGAGCCTCTGTGGAGGTCAGAGGTCAAGGTGGGACGAGAGGAGCCTGAATGCTGGTCAGTTCACGGCTTCACAAACATTTAGACGGAGGAGACGAACCCAGATCAGCTCCTCACGTCAAAGGAAATCTATAAACTCCTTTTAGACGAACGAATCCGACCTGCAGCTCCGTCGACCTCCTCTCACTCTGTTTTCCCTTCAGACCACAGGTGTCTCTGATTTGGCTCCTCCCACTTCTCCAGGTGGAATAAAAAGGCCGGCTCCGTGCATTTAACTTCCCCTTTGTGCTCCAGTGTTTGAACAGTGTTTGAAAAGGTCTGACAGCGACGGAGCCGGGAAGAAAACAGTGGAAACAGCAGCAAACGTCTGTAAAATAATGATGTTTTTTGGCTGATTTAAAGGCGATTAAACACCCTGATTTCACTATTTTATGTTTTAAAGTACAAAAATACAATAAAAAATATATAGAATAAAAAAATAAAAAAGTTTATTCACCCTTTTTAAGCCTTAATGTACAGAATTTTTCTTTAAAATAATTTTTAAAATCTAAATAATTATTTTTTCAGATTTAAATGCAGTGAGAACGCTGTCATTTTCAGAAAGAACAAATTAATATTTTTGAAAATAAAATGTTTTGATGTGGACGCTGCTCACATACTGGCTGTTGCTGTTTTTGTTTTTGTTTTGTTTTCTTTTACAATCAACCCATTAATTAATACACACACACATATTTATAAAATATTTCCGTGATTATTTGTAATTTAACAAAACAACAGTTTAAAGTTTTTTGTTTTTTTTTTACAATATTTTATTATTATATTTTATTTTTAAATAACTTGCAAATATCTGTAAAATATATATATAATTGTTTTGATAAGTTAAAAACAGCAAAAATGAAAAATAATGTAACTTTTTAGACAAACGATCTAAAAGGACAAACTATTATTTACACATTGTTGACATTATTTGCAGCTTTTCTTCTGTTATTATCTGTGATTTCTCAAAATCTGTTCAATAACGTTAAAATTTCCAAAAGACTGCTGTTGCTGTTGAAATGTAAATATTTTACAGTGTCTAAATTAGTTAAATTGATTTTAATTGAAAGGGAGATTTGTCTTTTTTTGAAAAATCAGAGTCAGAATTTACAGCATTGATCAGAAACTCTCGGAGGTGTGACGCCGCTCTGTCAGGAAACTCTCCTCATCAAAATCACTTTGTTCTACACGTCTGATTAAAGATTCACCAGAAATAAACCGACAGCAGTAAACACAGTTTGCCAAAAAATAAAAAATTCTGTGCTCCTCGATGCAACTTTGAAGCTTTTAGTGTCTCAACTGTGATCAACAGTCATTTAATAAAAATTCAGCAAGTATTTGGCTGAACTGCAGGCAGTGTTTACACCGAGGACAGAGAAGAGAAGTCGTGCATACTTTTCTTTTTCATATATTAAAAAAATTACAAATTTAAGAGGCAAAATTCTGCAAAAAACTAAAAAAATCTTAGTTTTTTGATGCAACTGTGAAGCTTTTAGTGTCTCAGCTGAGATCAACGGTCATTTAAGGGAAATTAGGCTGAACTGCAGGCAGTGTTTACACAGAGGAGGAAGAAGGAAAGTGTTCCATATGTTCATCCTTTTTCATATTTACAAATTACAGATGTAAGCAGCAAAATTCTGCAAAATTCCAAAAATTCTCTGCTCCCTGATGGGAACAAAAAGCCATGATTGACTCAGATGTGATCAACAGTCACGTGGCAAAAATTCAGCGACTATTCGGCTGAACTGCAGGAAGTGTTCACACAGAAGAGAGACAAAACATAATCCACGCTTTTAATTTTTTTTATACTAAAAAATTATGAATGTAAGAAAAAAAATTCTGCAAAAAACAAAAAATTTGTCGCTTCTTGACGCAAACAAAAAACCCTGATTGACTCAGATGTGATCAACAGCCACATGGCAAAAATTCAGCGACTATTTGGCTGAACTGCAGGCAGTGTTCACACAGAGGAGCGAGAAAAAATACTCCACGCTTTTCATTTTTTTAAACTAAAAAATTGCAAATTTAAGAAAAAAAATTCTGCAAAAAACAAAAAATTTTCTGCTCCTTGACGCAAACAAAGAGCCATGACTGACTAAGCTGTGACCGACAGTCACATGGTAAAAATTCACCGACTTTTCAGCTGAACTGCAGGCAGTGCTAAGTGCCTTCTAGCGTGACGCAGCCATGAATGAGTGAAGTCATGATGTCATCTGTAGGTTTTTATTACATCACAGATCCTTTTACATTTATGTACAACATGAGAGACGTTCTCGCTCTCACAGATCAAAGAAAATCACCTAAATGTTCCTACAGGAGTAAAAATCGACACAGTGAGGTTGTCAGTCCCGGTGACCCTGCTTCAGACAGGTGGAGGTGTTGTGATGGAGGTCCTGGTCCGGCCCTCCCAGTCCCCGGTCCTCTTCCCCACGGTCAGGATCCCCGCCGCCTGGTTCCTGGAGCCGTGCAGCAGCTGGTGGAGGCGGTTCTGCAGCCGGTGCTCGTCCTCGGCCCGCTTGCCCAGGGTCAGGATCCCGGCCGAGGCGTCTCCGCTCAGGCTCCCGGCGAGGCCCTTGGATCCGGGCCGACACAGCAGGACGTAGAGGCGACAGGAGCGGCCGGGCTGCCGGCAGCACTCGGACACGCTGTGGGCGTCGCAGGTCAGCTGGGACAGCAGCAGCATCAGGACCAGGACCAGGACCTTCTGCTCAGGGGCACAGAGTCCGTTAGAAGGAGAGCTGCAGGCCCAGCTTCACCAGAACAACAACAACAATAATAATAATAAGAAGAAGAAGAAGAAGAAGAAGAAGAATAATAAGAATAACAAATAAATAATAATAATAATGATAATAATAGAAAAACATCGGCTCATCTGTCAACTGTAACTGCAGTGTAAAAAAAAAAAAAAAACACAAATAAAATAATAATATATAAAAGAAAAAAACTGTGGAATAGCGACATTAAAACCTGCATAAATGTCTCTGATTTGACTTTATATCATCTTTAATTGAACCAATCTGTCAAATAACAGTTTAAACATTTAATCGCTGTTTTTCAACCTTGATATGGATCATTTTTATTTCAAACAACAGCAGAAAGCTATAAAATAGTGACCCTTTTAGACGATTTAAATACATTTTTAGTAGATTTTATTACAGCTTTTTTTTTAATAGTCAACGTGTAAATTAATATTTATTATTTTTAGAGAATGTTTTATACATTTATATATTTCAGCTGTGACATATATTTCATTTCAAATTAAAGTAAAAATAATGTCAGTTTTAGCTCATTTAAATGGATTTTTAGCCTTAAAAAATCATAAAAATACTGGTTTTCGATGTGGACAGTGTTTACAGTTCTGTCCAGCTCTTTGAATATTTATTTTTACACACTTTTTATTATTATTTTACTACATATCATCTGTGATTTAACAAAATAAAGGAGAAATATATTTCAGCTGTGATATATATATTTTTCCTTTCAAAAAAGGCATTTATCTGTGAAATAAAGTCAGTTTGAGCTCATTTAGATACATTTTTAGCTGATAAATAAAACACTGGTTCTTCAGAGAGAATTTTTCTTGCAGATTTAAGCAAATATAGGCAAATATCTATATTTCTAAAAGCTATATTAACATCTTTCTATGTAATATTTAGAATAATAAATCATTTTTGCTGGCAGTAAAAAAACATGTGGGTTTAAAAAATGGATTAAAAGTAAAACAATAATAGTGATTTTACTAGTCATCACCACTAATTTCACCAAAATACAGTTAAAATACAGATTTTTTTACAGTCAACATGAAGATTAACACAGATTGTAATACGATTTATCATATTTCAGTCCTTCACGCAAATACAAGCAAATGTCTAAATATTGAATAACTACAATATTAGATTTTTCCCCCTGATTTAAAGACAGTAAATAAAGAGGAATTAAAACATATTAAATAAAATAATATATTTTTTTTCAGTTTTTAAAATAATTATCACCTTCAATTTACATAAATACAGTTAAAGTCCAGATTTTTCATGTGGAGACTTTTTTATTTTTACAGTCAACATGTAAATTAATACTGTTTTATAGATTTTAAGTAGATTTTATCTGTAATTTAACAAAACAGGGAAAATATAAATAAAAAATATAAGCAAACATGAAATCATTCTTTCCTCATTTAAAGACAGTAAAAAATATTGGGATTTAAAATATAATAATTTAAATAAAATTAAATATTTTTTCTTTTTTTTTTTAGTAATCATCACGTTTAATCTACAAAAATACAGTTAAAGTACAGATTTTTTAAAAGTTTTTTTTCTTAAATGAATGCTGTTTTCTAGGATTTTGCTAGATGCCACGTGTAATTTAATAAAACACAGAAAACGTAAAAAATTACATTTAAAAAAATCATTAAATAAAACTTGCATCCCTACTACATATATAGTATTATACATATTATAAACAACACACATAAAGTACTATTAGAAGTCGTCATTTTTTACAGTTTAAGAGTCAAAGTGATGCAACAGGAAGCCTTTCAGTCCGTGCTGGAGAAGCCAAAAGAAAGTGAAAGTAAAACAGGAAGTGAAGTCGAAGCGTCTCACCCTGTTGGACGTTCCCATCCCAGCAGCGCTCTGGATGTCGGAGCTGAACCACATCATCTTCTGGATCCTCTGAACCGGACTCCTCTGATCCCCCCGACGGTCCAACCGGCTGCCTTTATATCATCTGCCTCGTCCACACCTCCGTTCTCCGGACGTCACTCGGCCGCAAACACAAAACCGCCGATTGTCTTGTTTCGTTTGCTCGTTTGAAGTTTGCTTGCTTAATTAGCCTCGGCTCGTCTCCCGGGCTTCCCGATGACCCTCAGGTATGTCTTTGTGGCCGCGTGCCCTCGGTTTGTTAGGAAATACCGTTACCATGAGCGGCCAGAGACACAAGTCAATTAGCTAATGTGTCCACGACATGCAGCGATGGCCTTTCTCAGGTCTAATGACAGGCTAACAAAAGGCCATGCTAATGAGCTCCTGCGGGCTTTGTTCTCCCAGCTAGCATAGCGACACACCGGGAACACTTTGTACATCCATCAGGGTTGTAAAAGGACACGGCTGAGAGCGACAACGAAACTTCAGAGAGGCCCTGATGAGCTGCGTCCACTTAATCTGCTTTAAAAGTGCTGGAAAACTTGAGAGATCAGGATGCAACTTGAGCTGTTTCCTTACTATTTGTTGCCATCTAATGGACAACAGGAAGCAGTGCGATAAAGGAAGATTATTGATAAAATAAATTGCTTTTGCTGTGCTTTATTGATTTATATTTAATAGGAAAGTCCTCTGCAATGCCACCTAAATGTCAAATGATCACCTCACAGTAACTGCATCACTTCTAAGTTGAACAATAGAGTATTTGATATGATGTAATATGAAAAAATAACAGTCTAGAGGCTCCACAGTAGAAGCTAAATGCAACAAAAGTCAGCACACCTTCCATTATTTAGATCCTAATCCCATTTTTTCTATTTACTTGATGTCAACCTTTATTTTTGATGACAAACCCAGTCCCTCTTAGCATAAAGGATGCCAGATGTCTACAGAGGGGGGCTGTGTGGTTCGACCTTCCTCTTTAGAGTGTTGTTCTTCACTGTCGGGACTGTGCGTTCACTGTGGTAGTTCTGGCCAGGATTCAAGTCAGGCGACGTACTATTCTGCAGACTGGGAGTCATCTAGTCAGCCAGTATTTTGGTTTATTCATCTATAAATGTCGTCTCCCCAACACCTTTTGCACTCATGCAACCCCATATCGTCACACTCCCACCTCTGTTCTTCACTGTCAGGACTATGCATCCACTATAGTAGTCTTGACCAGCTGCTTAAGTAGTTGTGTTGCTCCATCTTTCTTTTTAAAATACACCAAAGGTGTTCTACCTGAGTCAAGTCGGGTGACGTACACATCCAAGACATTGTTTCACTTTGTTCTTTACACTCCCACCTCCGTTCTTCACTGTCAGGACTATGCATTCACTGTGGTAGGCCTGGTCAAGTTCACATCAAACATGCTGGACTCCATCTGAACCCAACAAATTCATCTTCATCTGACCAAATAATGTGTTCTCTGTCTGTGGAGTCATTTTAGGAGGACGACTACTGCAGCCATGATTAGTGGTACTACAGCTCCTTCTATACCTCTTGATTACTGCTGACGCTGCTGATTTTTAGCTGATCTTCCTGGATCCTTTTCACTCTTTGTAAAGTCTTACAATCAGATTTTTCAGTTCAAATCCTTTCCACGTGGAGCCATGATGCAGGCATACAAAGACACAGCCCACAGAGAAACTGAGAAGGTTCTGGTGCATACTGGTCATTTTAAACCTACAATCATGTAGTTAGGCTGATTTCTTGTTGATCTTCCTGTATTTCTTTCCATCTTGTGCAGATTCTTTTCCATGTGGAGAAATGGAGTTCTTCACTGTCGGGACTATGCATTCACTGCAACATTTCTTATGTTCACAGCTCATTTTAAAACCATTTTCATGCAGTTATGCTAATTTTTTGTTGATCTTCCTGTATTTCTATCCATCTTGTGAAACCTAACAATCAGATTCTTTTCTATGTGGCGCAATGGAGTTCTTCACTGTCAGGACTATGCATTCACTGGAACGTTTCTTATGTTGATGCATCATTTTAGAACCATTTTCATGCAGTGAGGCTGATTTTTTGTTGATCTTCTTGCATCTTGTGAAGCTTAACAATCAGATTCTTTTCTTTGTGGGGCAATGGAGTTCTTCACTGTCCGGACTATGCACTCACTGGAATGTTTCTCATGTTCTTGACTCATTTTAGAACCATTTTCATGCAGTTATGCTGATTTTTTGTTGATCTTCCTGTATTTCTTTCCATCTTGTGAAGCTTAACAATCAGATTCTTTTCCATGTGGCGCAATGGAGTTCTTCACTGTTGGGACTATGCACTCACTGGAATGTTTCTTATGTTGATGCATCATTTTAGAACCATTTTCATGCAGTTATGCTGATTTTTTGTTGATCTTCCTGTATTTCTTTCCATCTTGTGAAGCTTAACAATCAGATTCTCTTCCTTGTGGACCAATGGAGTACTTCACTGTCAGGACTATGCATTCACTAGAACGTTTTTTATGTCGACGGCTCATTTTAGAACCATTTTCATGCAGTTAGGCCGACTGGAAATCACAGCTGTAAACAATTTCTACTTCAATTTTCAATGTAGTCTTTCTAAATATTTTGTTTTTGATTGTTTGAAACCCGATTCTGAATCATTTGCACTGTTACATCGTCAATCAGGAGTCATCGCTAAGCATCAATGAAGGCGAGGAGTCGGTGTAAACAATGAAGCCAGTTTTAATGGGCCACTTAAAGGAGCTCTTACAGAATCCACTTTAAAGTGAAGCACGTGTCAGCTTGTGGTTTTTCGACCGTTGTGTTGTGGCGTTGCCTCTTCGCCCCACATGCACTGGTTGTCCCGAACCACAGAATAACAGGTGTCGAATCACTGAATAGGTGGAAGTAATGTTAAAAAAAGAATATCCATAAAACTAACAACAATAATTATATCCGTAATATCTGAGAATTATTATTATTATAGCAATATATGTTCCCTTCGTACAATTTTACATACAGTTTACATCTATAGTCACTTGATTTTTATTATTTTTTATCACTGACAGCAGTATCATGTTCCTCTTCAGGTATTCCAGTTGTGATTGGCTGGTGAGCTCCACCGACGGGAACCAAAACACCGACTCACGTTAACGTCATACACAAAAAAAGCCCCGCTATGGAGGAGGTCCAGTGGGGGTGGGGGGGTGAGCAACTCAAAGTCTTAAGAAATGACACTAGGAGATCTGACATCAGCGCGATCGAGCGCATCGACGGCGGCGGCTTGTCTGCGTTTGTGCTGAAATGTGACGCCTACGGAGCTCGGCCTATCGCGGAGCTGCTCTACCGGTTGTGCACTTAAAATCAAACATGGCGCCCTCTTCTTCCTCCTCCTCCTCCTCCTCCTCGTCATCGTCGTCGTCCAGGAAGAAGAGGAGGGGTGTGGGGAAATCAAAAGTCATGCCGAAAGGAGTCTGAGAATGGAACAAAAGGCAAATCTGTGGCATTAAACTGCCGGTGTGAGGTAAAGCCTGTACCCACAGAGCTAGAGTACATCTCATGAATGCTTTCCTATGCAGACGAGTGCTAGCAGCTGCTAACCTTTAGCTTCTCACAACAGGGGCATCCAGAAACTCCAACCAGACCTCCTCAGAATCAGCTCAGTCTCCACCTACTGTTACTTTAGTTCGTCTAATGAAGCCACGCCAAGTTTTACCTTCGCACTGTGAATATTTTCAGACATACAGGCCCTTAAAGGACATAAAACGTTGGGAATTTTGCTTTTTTTCCCGCCATTTCTGAGCCTCAAAACGTCATCGGTGCAGCAGGCGGATCGAAAACCGCAACCGGATCAGCTTCGCGTCCGCTCATAGACGCCAAACGAGAAGAGCGAGACAGCAAATGCCTCAGAAAAAACTAAAAAACAAGACGCGAAACAGGAAGCAAGACGCAAAGTGACAAAAATGACCAACAAAATGGCCGCAGAGACGAAAAAAACTGCAAGACGACAAAGACGAGCAAAAAACAGACACAAAACGAGGAAAACGAGACTAAAATGACCGAAAAAATCCAGTATCCTCTGTGTAAAATGATCCTTTGACTTGTCCTGACCAGAAACCTATCAACATGCTGATATGAGCCTTGAACGTTTACCCAGAATGCATCTGTCTTTAGACTGTGACACCTGGGTTTTGTTCTACTGTAGTTTTACTGATAACACGTGTACTTTAAGAAGAATATTTGTTGCTAAACTACTTGTAAATGTCGCACTAGCAGACTGATGCAGTGATTTTTATTGGTGTAATTCACTGAGCCGCCAGCAGAGGGCTCCAAGTCACATCTAATGCATGGTTTCTGCACAGAACAAGAAGCAGATGCAGTGTTTTGATTGTGACACACAAAGAGGACGTGGAACTGATCCGATTGGTCATTTAGCATCTTGTTTTTCTTGTTTTGTGTCTGTTTTTTGTCTCCTTTCTGTCATTTTGTGTTGTTTTGAGACAGTTTTTTCTCCTCGTGGTCGTTTTGTTTGTCATTTTTGTGAATTTGCGTCTATTTTTCTTGTTTTGTTTCTCATTTTCTTTGCTTTGTGTCGACATTCAGGCATTCTGCATCTTATTTTACTTGTTTGGTGTCATTTTGTGTCTCGTTTTTGTCATTTATTGTCATGATTTGATCATTTTAAGCGTCTTCGGGACAGTTTTTTTCCTCTTCGTGGTCGATTTGTTTGCTGTTTCTGTCATTTTGCGTCTCTCTTTTCCTGTTTTGTGTCTCGTTTTTCTAATTTACTGCGTCGCTTTGATCGTTCTTGGGACAGGTTTGTCTCTTTTTGACATTAAACTATGATACATCCCATAATACTGATGCTCAAAGTTGGTTATAGTTAAACAAAAAGCAGATTTAGTTTTTAGATTGTGACTCCTGGATGGATTTAAAACTGCTTTTTGGTCATTTTGTGTCTCATTTTTCTTGTTTTTTGTGTTGTTTTGTCGTTTATTGTATCGTTTTGATTGTTTTACACGTCTTTGGGACATTAAACTATGATACATCCCATAATAATTACGCTCACAGTTGGTTATGGATGAACAAAAAGCAGATTTAGTCTTTAGATTGTGACGCTTGGATGGATGTGAAACCGATTTGGTCATTTTGCGTCTCGTTTTTCTCATTTTGCATCAGTTTTGTGTCGTTTTGTGTGTCTTTGGGACAGTTTTCTCACATCATGGTCATTTTTTTATCCATTTTGTTGTCATTTTGCGTCTCTCTTTTCCTGTTTTGTGTCTCGTTTTTCTTGTTTTGTGTCTCGTTTTTCTTGTTTTGTGTCATCTAGTGTGTTGTTTTGATTGTTTTACGTGTCTTCAGGGCAGTTTTGTCTCTTTGTGACATGAAACTATGATACATCCAATATTATTGATGATCACAGTTGGTTAGAGATGAACAAAAACCAGATTTAGTCTTTAGATTGTGACTCCTGGATGGATGTGGACCTGATGTGGTCATTTTGTGTCTCGTTTTTGTTGTTTTTTTCATGTCTTTGTCATTTTGTGTGAGTTTTTTGTGTCTCTGGGACAGTTTTCTCTCATCGTGGTCGTTTTGTCGTCCACTTTTTGTCATTTTGTGTGTCATTTTTCTCATTTACTGCGTCGTTTTACGCGTCTTTGGGCTGGTTTTGTCATGAAACTAGTATTTATCCAGTATAATTGATGCTCAGAGCAGGTTATAGATGAACAAAGAGCAGGTTTAGTGTTTAGATTGCAGCAACTGGATCAATTTAAAACTGATTTGGTCGCTTTGCGTCAGTTTTGTGTTTGTTTTGTGTGTCTTCAGGACAGTTTTCTCTTGTCTTGGTCTTTTTCTTATCCAATTTTTGTCATTTTGCGTCTCTCTTTCCCTGTTTTGTGTCTCGTTTTTCTTGTTTCGTTTCTCATATTCTTTGCTTTGTGTCCAGATAAAGGCATTCTGTGTCTTGTTTTTGTCGTTTATTGTGTCGTTTTGATCATTTTATGTCTCTTTGTGACATGAAACTATGATATATCCCATAGTATTGATGCTCAAAGTCAGAGAAAAAACAGATTTAGTCTTTAGATTGTGACTCCTGGATGGATTTAAAACTTTTTTTTGGTCATTTTGGGTCTTGTTTTTCTGATTTTGTGTCTTGTTTTGTTGTTTTTTTGCTCATCTCTGTCATTTTTTGTCTCCTTTTTGTCATTTTGAGGCAGTTTTATGTTGTTTTGGACAATTTTTTCTCCTCGTGGTCATTTTGTTATCCATTGTTTGTCATTTTGCGCCTCTCTTTTCCTGTTTTGTGTCTTGTTTTTGTTGTTTACTGTGATGTTTTGATCATTTTTGGGACGGTTTTGTCTCTTTGTGACATGAAACTATGATACATCCCATAATACTGATGCTCAAAGTTGGTCATGGATGAACAAAACCAGATTTAGTCTTTAGACTGTGACTCCTGGATGGATGTGACACTGATTTGGTCATTTTGCGTCTTGTTTTTCTTATTTTGTGTCTGTTTTTGTCGCTTTATTCGTCATTTTTGTGAACTTGTCTCACTTTGTCTCCTGCTTGTCTCCTGCTTTTTCTTGTGTTTTTCTTGTTTTTTTCTTTGCTTTGTTTCTAGATTCAGGCATTTTACGTCTCATTTTACTTGCTTTGTGTCATTTTGTGCGTCGTTTTTCTTGTTTATTGTAAGGATTTGATTGTTTTGCGTGTCCTACAGACAGTTTTCTCTCATCGTGGTCATTTTTTTATCCATTTTGTGTCATTTTGCGTCTCTCTTCTCCTGTCTTGTGTCTCGTTTTTCTTGCTTTGTGAGTCTTAGGGACAGTTTTTTCTCACTGTTGTCATTTTGTTTGTCGCTTTTTCCATTTTGCGTCTCCCTTTTCTTGTTTTTTGTCGAGTTTTTCTTGTTTTGTTTCTTGTTTTCTTTGCTTTGTGTCTAGATTCAGGGATTCTGTATGTCATTTTTCTTGTCTGGTGTCGTTTTTGATCGTTTTACTTACTTTGTGACATGAGACTATGATACATCCCATATTATTGATGCTCAAAGTTGGGCATAGATGAACAAAAAGCAGGTTTAATCTTTAGATTGTGACTCCTGGATGGATTTAAAACTGATCTGGTTGCAGTTTTTACCAGAACTCTAATCTGCTTTTCATGTCATGTGTTTATCTGCTGTACTGATGAAGTTATGAGGCTCAGAAATGACGGAAAAGCACCTAAAAATGTGCTTCAAGGGCCTGTAAATAAGAAAATATCCACAGTGTGAAGGTGAAACTTTGCTTCATTGAACAAACTAAAGCTGCTGCAGGTGGAGGCTCAGGTCGGAGGCTCTGACTGGTTTTCGTGGACGGACAGAAGCGATGGAAACCCTCCGGCTCAGATGGACGATTATCTTCTAACTCCGGTTCTCGATGCAGCTTCTAAATGTGTGGCTGAAGTGTGACGTCTCTCTCAGACTCTCGTCTCGCTTCGGACCCTCCGGACCTTCCTCGCCATCATCATCTCCTTGATCCTCTCCGCCGCCTCCTCCAGGTCCTTCTCCTTCTCCTCCACGCCCTCCGGCTTCTGGTCGGGTTCTCTGTGGGTACAGGCGGCGGGTCAGCAGGACCCCGCGGGGTTTTCGCCCACCAGCTCTTTGTCCTTCTCGGGGATGCCGTCGAGGTTCCCCGCCGCCCTCTGCTGGCCCTGGAACTGCAGCTGGAGCTGTGGTATGGGTGGAGGCTGGGTGTACGCCGGCGGCTTGGAGAGGGTTTGCAGCAGCGGGAGGGGAGACGGCAGCTGGGGGTGAGGGTGGAGGTAAGCCTGAGGGGCGGTCTGGAGCTGGTACAGGACTGGAGGCTGCAGGTTGGGCTTGTTCTGCTGCTGCTGCTGGATCGGTTGGGTCGGCTGGTGGTGGTGGTGGAGCTGAGGAGAGGCAGCCCCGTTCTTACTGAGGCCACAGGACTGAGCTGCACAGTGGATCTGACGCAGGGTGTCCAGAGCTTCACTCTTGGCGTGCTTCAGCAGGTCGGCCTGGCCCTACAGACAAAAACAGAGATCAGAAAAGCTTAATTGATCCCTGAGGGGGAATTTAAGCAGCACAAATACAAGATGGGTGGAAAAAACTGCCCTAAAAATACAAACATACGTAGAAAAGTACGAGCATAAAACACAAAAACTGGGAAAAGAAAAATATACAGTGGAATAAATAGCTTCAATCGTAGCATCTGGACTTAGCTTGAAGACGTTTCATCCAAGAGGCACGCCTTTTATAGACCTCATCTGTTTGGAAAAAGAGGCTTCAACGTCAAAATGAGCGGCTAATTATCGACTGAGGTGTGAGGTTTGTTTCTCCTGGGCGCATTAGCCAATACGATCCAGAAGGGGGCAGTGCAAAGCCACCAGACGAGGCCTCTGGTCGGCTGCCAGCTCTTTGTACTGCTGCTCTCAGCTGGCGAACAGTGCTGTCATATGGTGATAATATTATACTACGTTTGTGCTCTCCGTTTGAACACCCCAGAGATGAATCCCGGCCATATGTGGAGGAAGTGGTCAGGGCGGGCGTCCTGATCCGGGCCAGCCTGCCTCCTTACGCTAGCTGTCGCTGCCATGTGGAAACGTGGTGGACGTCCCTCCTCGGGCGGTTGTTTCTGTGTGCGAGGGGCGCTTTTATTATTAGAACTGTCCAGAAACTTCACCGCAATCCCTTCCCCCTCAGGCCTCCGTCTTTCTCCTGCAACGTCCGCTCGGTTGATCCGCGACCTGTTGTGCACCGGACTGAAAAGGACAAAGGTGCAGCAGCGGCAGTCGTGCGACGTTCTGCAAAGGCGGGCGAAGGTGCCGCTCAGGTGATGCTGCTGAATCCAGGCCCGCAAAACCAGGAGCATGAATAAGTCATGTGTCGGGGAGGAAAAAAAATAAAGCTGAAATTATGTAAGTCATGACTCACCAGGCATAAAATAAGACAGCGAGGAGCTCGTCCTGCTACTGCCAGCGCCAAATCACGACGGCACTTGTGTGTGGATGCATTCAGGCCTGCAGCTGGCCTAATGCTGACCACAGGGGGGGCTGAGACCGGCCAGATCCCAACACGACATCCTCATTAGATTCTAGTCCAGCGCCCGTCCTGTTTATTAGACACGTCTCTTAGGGAAATAAAGAAAGGCTGCCTTCACTGGGTCTTATTTACAGCGGTGACGGCAAGACCGAGAGCAAATTTATTTATGGATTTATTGTAAACAGCAGACGTGAGTACACCCCTGTGCAATATCACCTGAATGATTCACACTACAATACTGCATCACTTCTAGGATATAGATTTCTGCAATTCTTCAGTCACTCCCATCTCTGTTCTTCACTGTCAGGACTATGCATTCACTGTGGTGGTCCGGGTCAGGTTCACAGTATAACGACGTAGAGCAAACACTGTCAGGACTATGCATTCACTGTGGTAGTCCTGGTCAGGTTCACGGTATAACGACGTAGAGCAAACACTGTCAGGACTATGCATTCACTGTGGTAGTCCTGGTCAGGTTCACGGTATAACGACGAAGAGCAAGCACTGTCAGGACTATGCATTCACTGTGGGGGTCCGGGTCAGGTTCACAGTATAACAACGAAGAGCAAGCACTGTCAGGACTATGCATTCACTGTGGTCGTCCTGGTCAGGTTCAAAGTATAACGACGAAGAGCAAGCAATGTCAGGACTATGCATTCACTGTGGTAGTCCTGGTCAGGTTCACAGTATAACAACGAAGAGCAAGCACTGTCAGGACTATGCATTCACTGTGGTGGTCCGGGTCAGGTTCACACCTAACAAGCAGTATGAAAGAATGAGCTCCCAGTATTTATCAGGCTTCTTTTACTGTCTTTAGGAAGGTTTTATCTTGCAGTATAACGACGAATAGCAAGCACTGTCAGGACTATGCATTCACTGTGGTAGTCCTGGTCAGGTTTAAACATATTGGACTCCATCTGAGCCCAGAAAATTCATCTTCATCTGACCCTTTGCACTCATGCAGCCTCCTACCACCTCCGTTCTTCACTGTCAGGACTATGCGTTCACTGTGGTGACTGTCGCGGTCAGGTTCACGCCAAACATGCTGGACTCCATCTGAGCGCAACAAATTTATCATCTGACCAAAGAACGTTCTCCAAGGCTCCTTTTCATGTTCTTTAGCAAAGTATTATTTTACAGTTTAGTTGTTTTTTTGGACGCCTTCCATAGCAGACTATGCATTCACTGTGGTAGTCCTAACCCGGCTCACACCAAACATGCTGGACTTTTTCTTGGATGTCAGCTCTGATTTCCATTGAAATCTGTGCCAAGTCTGTTTTTTACAGCTAGATTGTGAAAGTAGTTCACTGTCTGTGGAGTCATTTTAGGAAGACGACCACTGCAGCCATGATTAGTGGTACTACGGCTCCTTCTGTACCTCCTGATTGCTGCTGACACTGTGTTTCCACTGACTCCTATTTGATGTTTCTGCTTCTTTTTCTATGTTTGTTGAGTGTCAGAATCAGTTTTCTACATGGAGCCATGATGCAGCACCTTTTGCACTCATGCTGCCCCCTACCTACCACCTCCGTTCTTCACTGTCAGGACTATGCGTTCACTGTGGTGACTGTCGCGGTCGGGTTCACGCCAAACATGCTGGACTCCATCTGAGCCCAACAAGATTGTGAGATTGTGAAAGTAGTTCACTGTCTGTGGAGTCATTTTAGATGGACAACCACTGCAGCCATGATTAGTGGTACTACGGCTCCTTCTACACCTCCTGATGACTTCTGACACTGTGACTCTTATGATTTTTAATTGGAATTTCTATATCCTTTTCCAGACTTGTCCTGCAAGTCTTGCAGTGAGATTGCATGACTCTCCTGGCACTGCTACTCCATGTGGAGCCATGATGTAGACATGCAGATGTATATCACCCGTAGGTCCAAAACTGAGAAAGTTCTGGTGTTCTACTGCGTTTTAATTGATCTCCCTGTACCCTTTTCTACCTTTTCTCACAATCGATTTTTTATCAGCTGCTTTAATGTGTCGAGCCATGGAGTGCTTCACTGTCAGGACTATGCATTCACTGTCGTAGTCCTAACCCGGCTCACACCAAACATGCTGGACTTTTTCTTGGATGTCAGCTCTGATTGTGAGATTGTGAAAGTAGTTCACTGTCTGTGGAGTCATTTTAGGAGGAAGACCACTGCAGCCGTGATTAGTGGTACTATGGCTCCTTCTACACCTCGTGATGACTGCTGACACTATGACTCATGATTTTTAATTGGAATTTCTATATCCTTTTCCAGACTTGTCCTGCAAGTCTTGCAGTGAGATTGCATGACTCTCCTGGCACTGCTACTCAATGTGGAGCCATGATGTAGACATGCAGATGTATATCACCCGTAGGTCCAAAACTGAGAAAGCTCTGGTGTTCTATTGCGTTTTAATTGATCTCTCTGTACCCTTTTCTACCTTTTCTCACAATCGATTTTTTATCAGCTGCTTTAATGCGTCGAGCCATGGAGTGCTTCACTGTCAGGACTATGCATTCACTGTCGTAGTCCTAACCCGGCTCACACCAAACATGCTGGACTTTTTCTTGGATGTCAGCTCTGATTGTGAGATTGTGAAAGTAGTTCACTGTCTGTGGAGTCATTTTAGGAGGAAGACCACTGCAGCCATGATTAGTGGTACTATGGCTCCTTCTACACCTCGTGATGACTGCTGACACTATGACTCATGATTTTTAATTGGAATTTCTATATCCTTTTCCAGACTTGTCCTGCAAGTCTTGCAGTGAGATTGCATGACTCTCCTGGCACTGCTACTCCATGTGGAGCCATGATGTAGACATGCAGATGTATATCACCCGTAGGTCCAAAACTGAGAAAGCTCTGGTGTTCTATTGCGTTTTAATTGATCTCCCTGTACCCTTTTCTACCTTTTCTCACAATCGATTTTTTATCAGCTGCTTTAATGCGTCGAGCCGTGGAGTGCTTCACTGTCAGGACTATGCATTCACTGCACTCAAAGCTCATTTTAGAACCACGATTATGCAGTTCGGCTGATGGGAAACGAAAAGCAGACCCAGCTTAGTTGAGTTTCTACTTGTCAGCCTGTAATTTCAATATAATCTGCAAGTGTTTGTTTTTGATTGTTTATGACGGCAAACGCTCGACTGCTCGCCTTAAGAGCGATGCGGTTACTTGGATGTTGCACGGGGGCGGACTCGCTGCATGAGGGATCGCATTTGAATTATTAAATCATCTATTTTGTGCAGCTTCTAGAAGCGAGGTGAAGATCTGAAAGGGGGTCGGAGCTGCTTCAGAAAGCGCCTCGTTACGGTGGAAGCTGCAGCGGCGAGCGACTCTGAAAACAACAAGATGCACCACTTCTGCTGAGGCCTGGAAGCGACCCTGCAGTACGTTTGACATTTGCTTCAGAGCTTCTCTTTCTGTCTCCCCGAATTTGCTTCCTCCCTCGACAGAAAGGTCCAGGCGGCGACAGGAAACGGGCAGCTACCCTCATCGGCGGTGACAGCTCCGGCCCGACGGAGGCTGCAGAGGGAGGCTTCAAGGAGGACACGACTCTCCACGTTCCAGCCGAGCTTCCACTTCCTGCCTGCTGAGAGCCGACAGGTGAAGCAGCCGAGGCGACCGCCAGCTTTGGCAAACGCCGAGCCGGACTCCTCGCCAAATGTTCGGCTACAAGCGAGGGCCGGGAGGAGGAGGAGGAGGAGATCCAACGAGACGCAGGATTAAAAAGAGACGGGAGGTTTGTGTTTCCAGGATGAGGAGGCCACCTGTCAGATACCGGAGCTTAATTTAGATCATTCTGTCTGCTGCTCAGCTTCATTAATGCAACAGGAACAACCGTGTCCAGCCTCCTAAACGCCCCTTACTGCTCACGTTTTCATCAAATTAATGAGCTATTTCAGTTCAAAATGCTGCAAAGACGCTTAAATCCACTTTGACTGTGTGACGTCGGGTTCAAACCGTCTTCTAAAAGGGCTGTTTCACTGAATGTTTCATTAAATTCACAGAAAAATGCATTAATTTACAAGTTAAATGTCAAAAAAACTGTAAATAACATCCACATAAGAATCCTATATTTTTCCTGAATGATAGTTTCTTCTTTTACAGTGTTTGACTGTGAAATTACTGATTTTAAATCAGCAAAATATGATTGTTTGAAAAATATTTGCTGTATTATGAAGAGAAATTATGTATATCACAGTTTTTTCCTGTTTTTATTTCACAATTTTATTTATTTATTTATGTCACACTAAAAATTAATTATGAACTGTATATAACAGTAAAGTTACATATTTTTTTTAACTATATTTAAATCTGCAAATATCTTATTATTTTACAGATATTTGCTGTTAAATGAAGAAATATTATGTTTATTAAGGACTGAAAAATGGAAATAAATTTATTTAATTATTATTTCACAGATTTTTCTTTTTTTATTTTACAATAAAATGTATTTTCTTTTACAATTTATATCCATAAGATTACACATATATAATTTTACTGTATTTAAATCAGCAAAAAAATTTACAGATATTTACTGTTTTATGGAAGAAAATATGTATATTAAAGACTGAAAAATGGAAATAAATTTATTTAATTATTATTTTAAAGATTTTTTCTATTTTTATTTTACAAAAATATATTTTGTTTTACAATGCATTACTTAAAATTATTTTTATTGTATTTAAATTAGCAAAAAATAATATTATTTATTAGATATTTGCTGTTTTATGAAGAAAAATTATGTATATTAAGGATTTTAAAAATGGAAATAAATTAAATCATATTTTAATTTTTTTACAAGTTTTCTCCTGCATTTAAAAATCAAAAATAGGTCTTTTCCAGATATTTATCATTATTTGATTAATTTGTGTTTACTGAGAATAATTTAATGTATTTTTTCTTGATAAAAATTTAAATGTTGCCTGTAAAAAAATTCAAAATTTAAATCAAATTTTTGTGCATTAAGTTTCTCATTTTTAATTTACAATAAAATATTTTTTCTTTTACAATTTATAAACGTAAATTATTGCATTTATTGCATTTAAACCAGCAAAAATAATATTATTTTTTAGACATTTGCTGTTTTATGAAGAAATATTAGGTACATTAAGGATTAAAAATGTAAATAAATTTATTTAATTGTTAATTTCATTTTACAAAA
>CM045458.1:27754123-27875563 GCA_024666655.1 Dascyllus trimaculatus | reverse complement strand
AAAGCTTAATTGATCCCTGAGGGGGAATTTAAGCAGCACAAATACAAGATGGGTGGAAAAAACTGCCCTAAAAATACAAACATACGTAGAAAAGTACGAGCATAAAACACAAAAACTGGGAAAAGAAAAATATACAGTGGAATAAATAGCTTCAATCGTAGCATCTGGACTTAGCTTGAAGACGTTTCATCCAAGAGGCTTGCCTTTTATAGACCTCATCTGTTTGGAAAAAGAGGCTTTAACGCCAAAATGAGCGGCTAATTATCGACTGAGGTGTGAGGTCTGTTTCTCCTGGGCGCATTACCCAACACGATCCAGAAGGGGGCAGTGCAAAGCCACCAGACGAGGCCTCTGGTCGGCTGCCAGCTCTTTGTACTGCTGCTCTCAGCTGGCGAACAGTGCTGTCATATGGTGATAATATTATACTACGTTTGTGCTCTCCGTTTGAACACCCCAGAGATGAATCCCGGCCATATGTGGAGGAAGTGGTCAGGGCGGGCGTCCTGATCCGGGCCAGCCTGCCTCCTTACGCTAGCTGTCGCTGCCATGTGGAAACGTGGTGGACGTCCCTCCTCGGGCGGTTGTTTCTGTGTGCGAGGGGCGCTTTTATTATTAGAACTGTCCAGAAACTTCACCGCAATCCCTTCCCCCTCAGGCCTCCGTCTTTCTCCTGCAACGTCCGCTCGGTTGATCCGCGACCTGTTGTGCACCGGACTGAAAAGGACAAAGGTGCAGCAGCGGCAGTCGTGCGAAGGTGCCGCTCAGGTGATGCTGCTGAATCCGGGCCCGCAAAACCAGGAGCATGAATAAGTCATGTGTCGGGGAGGAAAAAAAAAAATAAAGCTGAAATTATGTAAGTCATGACTCACCAGGCATAAAATAAGACAGCGAGGAGCTCGTCCTGCTACTGCCAGCGCCAAATCACGACGGCACTTGTGTGTGGATGCATTCAGGCCTGCAGCTGGCCTAATGCTGACCACAGGGGGGGCTGAGACCGGCCAGATCCCAACACGACATCCTCATTAGATTCTAGTCCAGCGCCCGTCCTGTTTATTAGACATGTCTCTTAGGGAAATAAAGAAAGGCTGCCTTCACTGGGTCTTATTTACAGCGGTGACAGCAAGACCGAGAGCAAATTTATTTATGGATTTATTGTAAACAGCAGACGTGAGGACACCCCTGTGCAATATCACCTGAATGATTCACACTACAATAACTGCATCACTTCTAGGATATAGATTTCTGCAATTCTTCAGTCACTCCCATCTCTGTTCTTCACTGTCAGGACTATGCATTCACTGTGGTAGTCCTGGTCAGGTTCACACCAAACAGGCTGGATGAAAGAATGTGCTCCCAGGATTTATCAGGCTTTGTTTACGGTCTTTAGAAAGGTTTTATTTTGCAGTATAACGACGAAGAGCAAGCACTGTCAGGACTATGCATTCACTGTGGTGGTCCGGGTCAGGTTCACAGTATAACGACGTAGAGCAAACACTGTCAGGACTATGCATTCACTGTGGTCGTCCTGGTCAGGTTCACGGTATAACGACGAAGAGCAAGCACTGTCAGGACTATGCATTCACTGTGGGGGTCCGGGTCAGGTTCACAGTATAACAACGAAGAGCAAGCACTGTCAGGACTATGCATTCACTGTGGTAGTCCTGGTCAGGTTCAAAGTATAACGACGAAGAGCAAGCAATGTCAGGACTATGCATTCACTGTGGTAGTCCTGGTCAGGTTCACAGTATAACAACGAAGAGCAAGCACTGTCAGGACTATGCATTCACTGTGGTCGTCCTGGTCAGGTTCACACCAAACAAGCAGTATGAAAGAATGAGCTCCCAGTATTTATCAGGCTTCTTTTAAGGTCTTTAGAAAGGTTTTATCTTGCAGTATAACGACAAATAACAAGCACTGTCAGGACTATGCATTCACTGTGGTAGTCCTGGTCAGGTTTAAACATGCTGGACTCCATCTGAGCCCAGAAAATTCATCTTCATCTGACCCTTTGCACTCATGCAGCCCCCTACCACCTCCGTTCTTCACTGTCAGGACTATGCGTTCACTGTGGTGACTGTCGCGGTCAGGTTCACGCCAAACATGCTGGACTCCATCTGAGCGCAACAAATCTATCATCTGACCAAAGAACGTTCTCCAAGGCTTCTTTTCATGTTCTTTAGCAAAGTATTATTTTACAGTTTAGTTGTTTTTTTGGACGCCTTCCATAGCAGACTATGCATTCACTGTGGTAGTCCTAACCCGGCTCACACTAAACATGCTGGACTTTTTCTTGGATGTCAGCTCTGATTTTCATTGAAATCTGTGCCAAGTCTGTGTTTTACAGCTAGATTGTGAAAGTAGTTCACCGTCTGTGGAGTCATTTTAGGACGACGACCACTGCAGCCATGATTAGTGGTACTACGGCTCCTTCTATATCTCCTGATTGCTGCTGACACTGTTTCCACTGATTCCTATTTGATGTTTCTGCTTCTTTTTATATGTTTGTTGAGTGTCAGAATCAGTTTTCTACATGGATCCATGATGCAGCACCTTTTGCACTCATGCTGCCCCCTACCTACCACCTCTGTTCTTCACTGTCAGGACTATGGGTTCACTGTGGTGACTGTCGCTGTCAGGTTCACGCCAAACATGCTGGACTCCATCTGAGCCCAACAAGATTGTGAGATTGTGAAAGTAGTTCACTGTCTGTGGAGTCATTTTAGATGGACAACCACTGCAGCCATGATTAGTGGTACTACGGCTCCGTCTACACCTCCTGATGACTTCTGACACTGTGACTCTTATGATTTTTAATTGGAATTTCTATATCCTTTTCCAGACTTGTCCTGCAAGTCTTGCAGTGAGATTGCATGACTCTCCTGGCACTGCTACTCCATGTGGAGCCATGATGTAGACATGCAGATGTATATCACCCGTAGGTCCAAAACTGAGAAAGCTCTGGTGTTCTATTGCGTTTTAATTGATCTCCCTGTGCTCTTTTCTACCTTTTCTCACAATCGATTTTTTATCAGCTGCTTTAATGCGTCGAGCCATGGAGTGCTTCACTGTCAGGACTATGCATTCACTGTCGTAGTCCTAACCCGGCTCACACCAAACATGCTGGACTTTTTCTTGGATGTCAGCTCTGATTGTGAGATTGTGAAAGTAGTTCACTGTCTGTGGAGTCATTTTAGGAGGAAGACCACTGCAACCATGATTAGTGGTACTATGGCTCCTTCTACACCTCCTGATGACTGCTGACACTATGACTCATGATTTTTAATTGGAATTTCTATATCCTTTTCCAGACTTGTCCTGCAAGTCTTGCAGTGAGATTGCATGACTCTCCTGGCACTGCTACTCCATGTGGAGCCATGATGTAGACATGCAGATGTATATCACCCGTAGGTCCAAAACTGAGAAAGTTCTGGTGTTCTATTGCGTTTTAATTGATCTCCCTGTACGCTTTTCTACCTTTTCTCACAATCGATTTTTTATCAGCTGCTTTAATGCGTCGAGCCATGGAGTGCTTCACTGTCAGGACTATGCATTCACTGTCGTAGTCCTAACCCGGCTCACACCAAACATGCTGGACTTTTTCTTGGATGTCAGCTCTGATTGTGAGATTGTGAAAGTAGTTCACTGTCTGTGGAGTCATTTTAGGAGGAAGACCACTGCAGCCATGATTAGTGGTACTATGGCTCCTTCTACACCTCCTGATGACTGCTGACACTATGACTCATGATTTTTAATTGGAATTTCTATATCCTTTTCCAGACTTGTCCTGCAAGTCTTGCAGTGAGATTGCATGACTCTCCTGGCACTGCTACTCCATGTGGAGCCATGATGTAGACATGCAGATGTATATCACCCGTAGGTCCAAAACTGAGAAAGTTCTGGTGTTCTATTGCGTTTTAATTGATCTCCCTGTACGCTTTTCTACCTTTTCTCACAATCGATTTTTTATCAGCTGCTTTAATGCGTCGAGCCATGGAGTGCTTCACTGTCAGGACTATGCATTCACTGCACTCAAAGCTCATTTTAGAACCATGATTATGCAGTTCGGCTGATTGGAAACGACAAGCAGACCCAGCTTAGTTGAGTTTCTACTTGTCTGCCTGTAGTTTCAATGTAATCTGCAAGTGTTTGTTTTTGATTGTTTATGACGGCAAACGCTCGACTGCTCGCCTTAAGAGCGATGCGGTTACTTGGATGTTGCACGGGGGCGGACTCGCTGCATGAGGGATCGCATTTGAATTATTAAATCATCTATTTTGTGCAGCTTCTAGAAGCGAGGTGAAGATCTGAAAGGGGGTCGGAGCTGCTTCAGAAAGCGCCTCGTTACGGCGGAAGCTGCAGCGGCGAGCGACTCTGAAAACAACAAGATGCACCACTTCTGCTGAGCCCTGGAAGCGACCCTGCAGTACGTTTGACATTTGCTTCAGAGCTTCTCTTTCTGTCTCCCCGAATTTGCTTCCTCCCTCGACAGAAAGGTCCAGGCGGCGACAGGAAACGGGCAGCTACCCTCATCGGCGGTGACAGCTCCGGCCCGACGGAGGCTGCAGAGGGAGGCTTCAAGGAGGACACGACTCTCCACGTTCCAGCCGAGCTTCCACTTCCTGCCCGCTGAGAGCCGACAGGTGAAGCAGCCGAGGCGACCGCCAGCTTTGGCAAACGCCGAGCCGGCCTCCTCGCCAAATGTTCGGCTACTAGCGAGGGCCGGGAGGAGGAGGAGGAGGAGGAGATCCAACGAGACGCAGGATTAAAAAGAGACGGGAGGTTTGTGTTTCCAGGATGAGGAGGCCACCTGTCAGATACCGGAGCTTAATTTAGATCATTCTGTCTGCTGCTCAGCTTCATTAATGCAACAGGAACAACCGTGTCCAGCCTCCTAAACGCCCCTTACTGCTCACGTTTTCATGAAATTAATGAGATATTTCAGTTCAAAATGCTGCAAAGACGCTTAAATCCACTTTGACTGTGTGACGTCGGGTTCAAACCTTCTTCTAAATGGGCTGTTTCACTGAACGTTTCATTAAATTCACAGAAAAATGTATTAATTTACATGTTAAATGTCAAAAAACTGTAAAATATGTCCACATGAGAATTCTGTATTTTTCCTGAATGATAGTTTCTTCTTTTACAGCGTTTGACTGTGAAATTACTGCATTTAAATCAGCAAAATATGATTGTTTGAAAAATATTTGCTGTTTTATGAAGAGAAATGATGTATATCACAATTTTTTTCCTGTTTTTATTTCACAATTTTATTTATTTATTTATGTCACAATAAAAATTAATTACTAACCGTATATAACGGTAAAATTACATATTTTTTTTACTGTATTTAAATCTGCAAAAATATTATTATTTTACAGATATTTGCTGTTAAATGAAGAAATATTATGTTTATTAAGGACTGAAAAATGGAAATAAATTTATTTAATGATTCTTTTACACATTTTTCTGTTTTTATTTTACAATAAAAATGTATTTTCTTTTACAATTTATATCCATAAGATTATATATACATATAATTTTACTGTATTTAAATCACCAAAAAATAAAATTACTTAACAGATATTTACCGTTTTATGAAAAAAGCTTTTTATATAAAAGGCTGAAAAATGGAAATAAATTTATTTAATCATTATTTTAAAGATTTTTTCCATTTTTATTTTACAAAATATATATTTTGTTTTACAATGCATTACCGTAAAATTATTTTTCTATCGTATTTAAATTAGCAAAAAAAAAAATTATTAAATATTTGCTGTTGTATGAAGAAAAAATATGTATATTAAGGATTAAAAAATGGAAATAAATTAAATAATATTTTAATATTTTTTTCCTTAACAGGTTTTTTTCCTAAAAAAAAAAAAGCAAAATTTAAAAAAATCAAAACTATAGGTGTTTTCCAGATATTTATCATTATTTGATTGATTTGTGTTTACTGAGAATAATTTAATGTATTTATTCCAGATAAAAATTTACATGTTGACTGTAAAAAAAAAAGCTAAATCAAAGCTAAAATTAAAATTCTGTGCATTTATGATAAAAAATGGAAATAAATTTAATTGTTATTTTACAGATGTTTCCTGTTTTTATTTTACAATAAAATATTTTTCTTTTACAATTTAGAAAGGTAAAATAATATTTTACTGTATTTAAATCAGCAAAAAATATATATATATTTTTTTTTTAGAAATTTGCTGTTTTATGAAGAAATATTAGGTACATTAAGGATTAAAAATGTAAATAAATTTATTTAATTGTTAATTTCATTTTACAAAAAGTTTTTTTTTCTTGTACATTTTTTTAAATTGTATTTTTAAAAAAGCAAAAATATAATTATTTTCCCGATGTTTATTGTTATTTGATTGATTTGTGTTTACTGACGATAATTTAATGTATTTTTTCTGGCTTTTTCAGGCCTTGTTGTTCTCCCTCCTCTAAGACGGACATGAAAAGGCCGAGGAGGATCAGGAAATCAAACATCCTGAAGCGAGACACCGGCGGAGCTTCGTCACTCAATAATGAATGATTTCAGGCTGAAGGGATAAAAATATCCACCGTCAGCGGCAGGAATCATCTCCGAGCCCCGTCCAGGGCATCAGACCGGAGTCAGGAATTAATGAAGAGGTTTGAGGGGAAACAATCAGCCGGGAGACGCCTTAAGAAGCCGAGCAGCAGGAAACACCCGACCGGTTCGAGTCTCCAAAGTAAAAGCACGAGTTCACGTCAGGCAGAGTGATGAGCTGAACGTAGAGAAGACAAATAAATAACTAAAGAAAAGAAAATCTGGAAGGTAGAGAGTCAGAAAATATATTTTAAAAATGGTGAAATATCACAAAAAACTTTGAAATCAAAACACAGAAAATCTGACTGTAAAAAATAAATAATATAACAAAAATCTGTATTTTAAAAAGCAGCTATTTGGTTTTTCTACAACATTTGGCAGGAAAATTACAGGATTTAATGAATTTAGATGAGGAAAAAATTTTGTTATTTTTGCAGGATAACGTCATCAAAAATAAATATGCACTGTAAAAATTATTATTTTAAAAAATCTGATTTTATTTTTTTTTAAAAAATATTCACTGATAATTTAGAGATTTTTCCTGTTTGTTTAATAACAGATAATAACTAGTAAACAGATTTTTTAATTGACTGATTTACATGTTTACTGTAAAAATGCAGATATTTGATGTAGACATTTTTTACAGTTTTGGTTTTCTTTTTATGTTTATCTGTGATTTTAATCGCCATTATTTGTAATTTAATAAAACAGCAAAAATCTGTAAAATAACAGCAAATTTGCTTAAAAAAAGAAAAAAGAAAAGAAAATATATATTGGTGGTAAAAAATATATATTTTAAAAAATGGTGAAAATATTTTAATCTTCAAAAACTTTCCAAATAAATACAGTAAATCTGACTGTAAACAAAAAACAAGCAAAAAAGGGCCAAAAATTGGAAATAAAGTCCAACGGGACATTATTGCGCTATTTTATTACAAAAGAAATGTTATTTTGCAGGATAACATCATCAAAAATAAACATGCACGGTAAAAAATATTTTATAGTTTTTTGATTTTACCTGTCATTTTTTTTGCTGTTTTAGAGATTTTTCCTGTTTGTTTAATAAACAGAAAATAATTAGTAAAATCAATTTACATCTTTTCGAATTAACAATAAATTTGCTTCAAAAAGAAAAAATGAAAAGAAAATTTTGGCTCTAAAAATACATATTTTTAAAAATGGTGAAATATTTTAGTATTCAAAAACTTTCAAAATAAATACAGTAAATCTGACTGTAAAAAAACTGGAAATAATGTCCAAAATCTGACCAAAACTACTCTATTTTATTGTATTTAAATGAGCAACAAATATAGTTATTTATGCAGTATAACATCATCAAAAATAAATGTCCACTGTAAATAATTATTTTAAGTAAATTCTGTAAATTTTAAAAATTATTTCCTGCTATTTAGAGATTTCTCCTGTTTGTTTAATAACAGATAATAATATGTAACATTATTTACAGCTGGGGTTTTCTTTTTGTATTTATCTGTGATTTTATTCACCGTTACATGTGATTTGATTATAAATCTGTCCAGTAACAGCGACTGAGTGCAGAATTCGCTGGCTGACCTTCAGCACCGTGATGTTCCAGGCGTAGCTCTCCATCGCCTTCTGAAGCTTCCGGCCCTTCAGACCTTCCTTGGCTCCGATTCGATGCAGGTCCTCGTGGAAGTCCAGACCTGGAACCCAACGGATCAATAATCAATAAAACTCACAGGGTTCTGTGTCTGCACTGTAAAAAACTACAGACATAAATTCACAATCAGAGCATGAATTTATTCAGAAAAAACAGATCAAGTGTATCTTATAGATTCTACTGCACATATTTATTAAACACCACCTGTAATTCAACTGGATTTCTCTAATTTAACAAACAAAACTACATAAAATGACAGAATCAGTTAATTATATCTAAATTAAAGCACATATTTACAGTATTGACTTTGAATTTAACCGTTTATTCCATAAAAAAAGGAAATACTTGTGATATGATAAATTTATTTTAACAGTCAAAAAGTAAATTTTTATCACATTTACAGGTTTTTAATGGTACAGGACATCTTTTAGTATTTAATTGATATTTGTGTGTTTTTCTTATTATAAAAGAATTAAAACAAATTAATTAAAATTATAAACAGTTGAAAACACAATTTATTTAATATTGTTGTTTTGAATTTTTTGTGTAATTCAACAAGATTTATCTGATTTAACAAACAAATCTACGTCAAATTAAAGAATCAGTACTACAAATAATCTTATATTAATTTAAACAAATATTTACAGCATTAAACTTCAATTTAAATTTATAATATTATATTAAATATTTTTAAAATTATGACAGATTTGTTAATTTATTTTTTTTACATTTAAAAAATGTCAATTTTTATTCACCTTTTCAGGTTTTTAATGGAACATTTCATGACACGCTTTTGTGTTTTATTGATTTTTGTGTGTTTTTCTAGTTTAAAAAAAATATAGAGAAATTATTAGAATTATAAACAGCAGAAAACACAATTTAATAAACATTTATGTCATGAATAATTGTGGAATTATACAAGATTTCTCCTAATTAATAAACATATCTAATTATAATCTAAATATTAAATTAAATCTAATTATATCCAATTTTAAACAAATATTTACAGTCTTAAACTTGAATTTGAAATTATAATATTATATTAAAATAATTGTGAATTCATTATGAATTTGTAATTTATATTTTACAGTTAAAAAATTTAAAATTTTCTGTAAAAAAATTAAAAAAAAAATGTTTCCATTCACAGTTACATATTTTTATTCTATTTTACATGAGACATTAGACAAAATAAAAAATAAAAAATAAATTTCAGAACTACAGCATGTATTTATGTTTATATTTGTGTCTACACTGTAAAAAAAAAAACAGTAGCTGGGTTCTAAAAGAATTACTATAAAAGAAGAGAAAACAACCCGTAGAAGTGAAATTACCGTATTTTAACAGTGCACAGCAGAAAACCATCAAACACCTGCAGCTTGTTTCCTTCCAGTCTAACTACAGTCTGATAATTACTAATTTAAACAACAGAATCGCCCTTTAAACCAGAGTTTTAACCCTCTAAAGTTTCCTCGTCGTCTCTGATCCAGGAGGAGCTCTAATGGATCCATCAGCAGACCAGAACTAATCCTCTGAGCTTCGACAACAAACTCCTCTAAAGCCGTGAGCCTCAGTTTGTCCGTCTGTCTGTCCCTCAGTCTGTCCATCAGTCTGTCTTCAGTCTGTCCCTCAGTCTGTCCATCAGTCTGTCCCTCAGTCTGTCCCTCAGTCTGTCCCTCAGTCTGTCCATCAGTCTGTCTTCAGTCTGTCCCTCAGTCTGTCCCTCAGTCTGTCCATCAGTCTGTCCATCAGTCTGTCCCTCAGTCTGTCCATCAGTCTGTCCATCAGTCAGTCTGTCCATCAGTCTGTCCATCAGTCTGTCCCTCAGTCTGTCCCTCAGTCTGTCCATCAGTCTGTCCATCAGTCTGTCCCTCAGTCTGTCCATCAGTCTGTCCCTCAGTCTGTCCATCAGTCTGTCCCTCAGTCTGTCCCTCAGTCTGTCCGTCAGTTTGTCCATCAGTCTGTCCATCAGTCTGTCCATCAGTCTGTCCCTCAGTCTGTCCATCAGTCTGTCCCTCAGTCTGTCCATCAGTCTGTCCATCAGTCTGTCCATCAGTCTGTCCCTCAGTCTGTCCCTCAGTCTGTCCCTCAGTCTGTCCATCAGTCTGTCCCTCAGTCTGTCCCTCAGTCTGTCCATCAGTCTGTCCATCAGTCTGTCCATCAGTCTGTCCCTCAGTCTGTCCGTCAGTCTGTCCCTCAGTCTGTCCCTCAGTCTGTCCCTCAGTCTGTCCATCAGTCTGTCCATCAGTCTGTCCCTCAGTCTGTCCATCAGTCTGTCCCTCAGTCTGTCCATCAGTCTGTCCCTCAGTCTGTCCATCAGTCTGTCCATCAGTCTGTCCCTCAGTCTGTCCATCAGTCCGTCCGTCAGTTTGTCCCTCAGTCTGTCCGTCAGTCTGTCCATCAGTCTGTCCCTCAGTCTGTCCATCAGTCTGTCCATCAGTCTGTCCCTCAGTCTGTCCATCAGTCCGTCCGTCAGTTTGTCCCTCAGTCTGTCCATCAGTCTGTCCGTCAGTCTGTCCCTCAGTCTGTCCGTCAGTCTGTCCCTCAGTCTGTCCATCAGTCCGTCCGTCAGTTTGTCCCTCAGTCTGTCCGTCAGTCTGTCCATCAGTCTGTCCCTCAGTCTGTCCATCAGTCTGTCCATCAGTCTGTCCCTCAGTCTGTCCATCAGTCCGTCCGTCAGTTTGTCCCTCAGTCTGTCCATCAGTCTGTCCGTCAGTCTGTCCCTCAGTCTGTCCGTCAGTCTGTCCCTCAGTCTGTCCATCAGTCCGTCCGTCAGTTTGTCCCTCAGTCTGTCCCTCAGTCTGTCCATCAGTCTGTCCATCAGTCTGTCCATCAGTCTGTCCCTCAGTCTGTCCATCAGTCTGTCCATCAGTCTGTCCATCAGTCCGTCCGTCAGTCTGTCCCTCAGTCTGTCCCTCAGTCTGTCCCTCAGTCTGTCCATCAGTCTGTCCCTCAGTCTGTCCATCAGTCTGTCCATCAGTCTGTCCCTCAGTCTGTCCATCAGTCTGTCCGTCAGTCTGTCCCTCAGTCTGTCCCTCAGTCTGTCCCTCAGTCTGTCCATCAGTCTGTCCCTCAGTCTGTCCATCAGTCTGTCCATCAGTCTGTCCATCAGTCTGTCCATCAGTCTGTCCCTCAGTCTGTCCATCAGTCTGTCCATCAGTCTGTCCATCAGTCTGTCCATCAGTCTGTCCCTCAGTCTGTCCATCAGTCTGTCCCTCAGTCTGTCCATCAGTCTGTCCCTCAGTCTGTCCCTCAGTCTGTCCATCAGTCCGTCCGTCAGTTTGTCCCTCAGTCTGTCCATCAGTCTGTCCATCAGTCTGTCCATCAGTCTGTCCATCAGTCTGTCCATCAGTCTGTCCCTCAGTCTGTCCATCAGTCTGTCCATCAGTCTGTCCATCAGTCTATCCCTCAGTCTGTCCATCAGTCTATCCCTCAGTCTGTCCCTCAGTCTGTCCATCAGTCTGTCCCTCAGTCTGTTCGTCATCAGCGACCCGACGCTTCATGACGTCCACCCTACAGAGACCCAGTGAGACCGTCTCTGTCTGGTTCTCAGGAGGACGACGACACGGATCAACCAGCGCCGTTGGTTTCATGATCAGTGCTGTAAAACTGTGTCATGGTTTCTGTCCTGTCATGTTGTTGTCATGTTGATTTTCCACGGCACATAGATTAATGCTTCTGGTTATGAAAAACCTCCTTGACACATGAATACATACAAATACGAACCTCCCAGTGCAGAAAACAAACCCAGAAACCTGCTGTTCTGATTGTTTTGTGTTTTTTTATGACCGTTTTTATGCCTGTTATTTATTTGGATCTTTATGTGTCTTTTGTACAATTTTTGCCTGTAATTTTTGCATTTTTTTTGTTTAATTTTTGCATATTTTTGTGTAATTTTTATATATTTTTGTTCAATTTCTGCATGATTTTGTGTCATTTTTGCATCTTTTGTGTCATCTTAGTCTCGTTCCTAACTGCAATGTTGTCACACAGAGACAAAAACCACACAAAAGACACTGGAAGCTGCAAAAATGACACAAAAGATGCAAAAATGACACAAAAAGATCCCAAGATGATGCAAAAGACGCAGAAATTATGCAAAAACGACAGAAAAGATGCAGAATATATGAACAAATATAGAAAAAAATGGCATAAAAGTTGCAAAAATTAGACAAACGATGCAGAAATTTGACAAAAATATGCAAAAAAAATGACAAAAGATGCAAAAATTTGACAAACGATGCAAAAATTTAATAAAAATATGGAAAAAAATGACACAAAATACGTGGAAATTACAAAAAAGATGTAAAAATGATACAAATATGCAGAAATTACACAAAAAAATGCAAAAATGACACAAAAAGATGCAGAATATATGCACAAATATTGAAAAAAATGGCATAAAAGATGTAAAATTTGACAAAAATATGCAAATGACACAAATATGCAGAAATTATGCAAAAATATGCAAAAATGACAAAAAACATGCAGATTATATGCACAAATACAGAAAAAAATGGCATAAAGGTTGCAAAAATTAGACAAACGTTGCAAAAACTTGACAAAAATATGCAAAAAAAGACAAAAGATGCAGAAATTATGCAAAAATATGCAAAAATTACATAAAAGATGCAGAAATTATGCACAAATGCAGAGAAAAATGGCATAAAAGTTGCAAAAATTAGACAAACGATGCAAAAAATTTGACAAAAATATTCAAAATATTTTAAAAAAATGACACAAAACATGCAGAAATGACAGAAAAGACAAGCGTGGCTAAAAGGAGCGAGAACTCAGAAATGTCTTTTACACAGTGAAGCAAAAGGAAAGTCAAATTTCCAAAAAGTCCCTCTGGTTTTTTTTTAATATAAAAGTGACTGTTTTTGCAGCTGAGTCACTTTTTTCTTCACGGCTGAACAAAAAAAAACTGCAGAATTACTTGTTTTTCATGGCAAACAGTTTATTTCAGCCATTTTTTTGAAGTTATTTCGCTGAAATATGAAGAATTTAGGTTTAGATTTGGTTAATTTTATCTTTAAAACTCCACCTGAGCCGTGATACATCTGTGGACGGCTAGGAAGCTAAAAACCTGGGGATTTTTTCTGTTTTTGCAGCTTCCAGCTCCGATAAAATCTGTAATTTTGGTGATTTTTTAAACTCTAACGTGACTTTTTAAACCTTGGGGCTGGGGGATGTGTTGACAGGGATTAGGCTGGTTTGATTTTCTAATCTGGGCGGTTAAAGACGTCGCTGCAGGGATGAGTTTCACCGGGGAAGCCGAGCGAGTCGTGAAACCAGCTGCGGGCGTCTCGTCGCACCGCAGCCTCTTACAGCATTTAATTTCGCAATTATTAAACTTCTGCTTCCCCTAACAGCCGCGCAGCCGCTGCTCCTTAGTGTCACTTAAACCGTGTGAAATCGGAGCTAATAAACAGGAAGTGGCCCGGCGGCTCAGCGAGAGCAACGCAGGGTTTGATGATCTGGTGGAAACAGAAAGGAAAGAGGAGGCCGCAGCTCCGAATGGAAACAGATGAAAACACCGGGTTTGTAATGAGCGCCGCAGCAGCTCCTCTCATCCTGCACAGAAAGCAAACACAAGGCAAGCAGCTACAGGCTCGAGGCAGAGCGAGGAGAGGGCGGGTAAATAAGGAAATCAAACAGAATCTCCGAGATGATGTTCCTGCTTCAACACGGCAGGACGCTGAGCTAAATTCAGACCTGGAGATGCTGAGAGACGCACCAGGCTGCTGCAGGGATGGATTAATTCTGGTAATCTGATGCAGCGTTTACCAGAATCTGAAATTTCAAAGCAGCCGTAGCAGCCATGCTAGCTGTTTGTACCGACGTGGGTACACTCCTGGTTCAATAATCCTCTTATAAACAATCAAAACCAGCTATTTTAGAAAGATCTGATCAAAAAGTCGAGCCTCAAATCAGCCCAACTGCACGAACATGGCTATAAAAGGAGATGAGATCTACGTAGTGAACGCATAGTCCTGACAGTGAAGCACCCCGTGGAAAACAACTGAAGGATACAGGAAGATCAACTGAACATCAGCGTCAGCAGTAATCAATAGAAGGAGCCGTAGTGCCACTAATCATGGCTGCAGTGGTCGTCCTCCTAAAATAGCGCCACAGACAATCTAGTGAGCTTCTGAACTTTCTGTTTTCAACCTATGAGCTGCGTCGATCTGCATGCCTGCATCATGGCTCCACATGAAAAACTGACATGAGCTGAAGAATGAGATTGAGAGGCTTCACAAATATGGAAAAAGTTCCACGAAGTCATCAGTGGAAACACATTTCCAGCAGTAATCAGGAGTATAGAAGGAGGTATAATACCACTAATCATGGCTGCAGTGATCCTCCTTCTGACAGCGCCACAAACAGTGAAATACTCTCACAATCTAGTGAACTTCTGAGGCAAAATGAGCTGTGAACGCCTGAACTTTCTGTTTTCAACCTATGAGCTGCGTCTACCTGCATGCCTGCATCATGGCTCCACATGAAAAACTGAAATGAGCTGAAGAATGAGATTGTGAGACTTCACAAATATGGAAAAGGTTCCATGAAGACATCAGTGGAAACACATTTCCAGCACTAATCAGGAGGTATAGAAGGAGCCATAGTACCACTAATCATGGCTGCAGTGGTCGTCCTCCTAAAATAGCGCCACAGACAATCGAGTGAGCTTCTGTGACAAAATGAGCTGTGAACACCTGAACTTTTGTTTTCAACCTATGAGCTGCGTCGATCTGCATGCCTGCATCATGGCTCCACATGAAAAACTGAAATGAGGTGGAGAATGAGATTGTGAGACTTCAGAAAGATGGAAATGGATCCAGGAAGATCAACTAAAAATCAGTGGAAACACATTTCCAGCACTAATCAGGAGGTATAGAAGGAGCCATGGTACCACTAATCATGGCTGCAGTGGTCGTCCTCCTAAAGTGACTCCACAGACGGTGAACTACTGTCACTATCTAGCTATGAAGAACAGACTTGGCACAGGGGTTATCAATGGAAATCAGAGCTGACATCCAAGAAAAACACCCTTGTTAGCTTGAAAATAGCTAATATGGTTTTAGAAGAACATTCTTTGGTCGGATGAAGTTAAAATTGTTTGGCTCAGATGGAGTCCAGCATGTTTGGTGTGAGCCGGGTTAGGACTACCACAGTGAATGCAACGTCCTGACAGTGAAGAATGGAGACATTTTCAATGTCTTCGTGGCCATTTGTCTGTTAACCTGAGATCATTTTGTGTCTCTTTGTGGTTGTTTTGTCTCTTTATGGTCGTCTGTATGTCTTTGTTGTTGTGGTTGAATGCATAGTCCTGACAGTGAAGCACAAAGTCATTTTCTGTCTCTTGGTGGTTGTTTTGTGTCCCTTTGTCATTATTTTGTGTATCTTTATAGTCGTTTGGGTGTCATTTGTGTCTATTTGCAGTGATTTTGTGTCTCCTTGTGGTCATTTTGTGTCTCTTTATGGCCGTTTTATGTCTTAGTTGTTGTGGTTGAATTCATAGTCCTGACAGTGAAGCACGGAGCACTTTTGGATGTCTTCTTGGCCATTTTTCTGTTAACTTGTCATCATTTTGTGTATCTTTATAGTTGTTTGTGTGTCTTTGTGGTCATTTTTTTTCTCTTCGTGGTTGTTGTGTCTCTTTGTGGTCATCTGTATGTCTTTGTTGTTGTGGTTGAATGCATAATCCTGACAGTGAAACACGGAGGAATTCTTCGTGCCCATTTGTCTGTTAACCTGTGGCCATTTTGTGTATCTTTATAGTCGTTTGTGTGTCTCTTGGTGGTTGTTTTGTCTCCTTACGGTCATCTACATGTCTTCGTTGTTGTGGTTGAATGCATAGTCCTGACATTGAAGCACGGAGCAATTTTGGATGTCTTTGTGGCCATTTTTCTGTTAACTTGTAGTAATTTTGTGTGTCTTTGTTGTCATTTTGTGTCTTTTTGTGGTCATTTTGTGTCTCTTGAAGGTTGTTTTGTGTCTCCTTGACGTTATTTTGTTTATCTTTATAGTCGTTTGTGTGTCTTTGTGGTGATTTTGTGTCAATTTGTCATCCTTTTGTGTACCTTCATAGTCATTTGTGAGTCTTTGTGGTCCATTACTGTCACTTTGCAGTTGTTTTGTCACTTTATGGTCGTCTGTATGTCTTTGTGGTTGTGGCAGAATGCATAGTCCTGACAGTGAAGCACGGAGCAATTTTGGCTGTCGTTGTGGCCATTTGTCTGTTAAGCTGTGATCATTTTGTGTCTTTTAGTGGTTGTTCTGTGTCTCTTTGTCATCATTTTGTGAATCTTTATAGTTGTTTGTGTGTCTTTGTGGTAATTTTGTGTCTCTTTGTGGTCGTCTGTCTGTCTTTGATGTTGTGGTTGAATGCATAGTCCTGACAGTGAAGCACGGAGGCATTTTTGATCTGTTCGTGGCCATTTGACTGTTAATCTGTGATCAATTTGTGTCTCTTGATGGTTGTTTTGTCTCTTTACGGTCGTCTACATGTCTTTGTTGTTGTGGTTGAATGCATAGTCCTGACAGTGAAGCACAGAAGCATTTTGGATCTCTTTGTGGCCATTTGTCTGTTAACTTGTGGTCATTTTGTGTCTCCTTGACGTTATTTTGTTTATCTTTATAGTCATTTGTGAGTCTTTGTGGTCCATTTCTGTCACTTTGCAGTTGTTTTGTCACTTTATGGTCGTCTGTATGTCTTTGTGGTTGTGGCTAAATGCATAGTCCTGGCAGTGAAGCATGGGGCTATTTTGGCTGTTAAGCTGTGATCATTTTGTGTCTTTTAGTGGTTGTTCTGTGTCTCTTTGTCATCATTTTGTGAATCTTTATAGTTGTTTGTGTGTCTTTGTGGTAATTTTGTGTCTCTTTGTGGTTGTTTTGTCGTCTGTCTGTCTTTGATGTTGTGGTTGAATGCATAGTCCTGACAGTGAAGCATGGAGACATTTTTGATCTGTTTGTGGCCATTTGACTGTTAATCTGTGATCAATTTGTGTCTCTTCATGGTTGTTTTGTCTCTTTACGGTCGTCTACATGTCTTTGTTGTTGTGGTTGAATGCATAGTCCTGACAGTGAAGCACAGAAGCATTTTGGATCTCTTTGTGGCCATTTGTCTGTTAACTTGTGGTCATTTTGTGTCTCTTGAAGGTTGTTTTGTGTCTCCTTGACATTATTTTGTTTATCTTTATAGTCATTTGTGAGTCTTTGTGGTCCATTTCTGTCACTTTGCAGTTGTTTTGTGTCTTTATGGTCGTCTGTATGTCTTTGTGGTTGTGGCTGAATGCATAGTCCTCACAGTGAAGCACGGAGCAATTTTGGCTGTCGTTGTTGCCATTTGTCTGTTAAGCTGGGATCATTTTGTGTCTTTTAGTGTTTATTCTGTGTCTCTTTGTCATCATTTTGTGAATCTTTATAGTTGTTTGTGTGTCTTTGTGGTAATTTTGTGTCTTTTTGTGGTCGTCTGTCTGTCTTTGATGTTGTGGTTGAATGCATAGTCCTGACAGTGAAGCATGGAGGCATTTTTGATCTGTTCGTGGCCATTAGACTGTTAATCTGTGATCAATTTGTGTCTCTTTGTGATCATTTTGTGTCTCTTGTTGGTTGTTTTGTCTCTTTATGGTCGTCTACATGTCTTTGTTGTTGTGGTTGAATGCATAGTCCTGACAGTGAAGCACAGAGGTGGGAGTGTGATGTTATGGGGCTGCATGAGGATATTTATAGATGAATTAATAATAAATACCGGCTGACTAGATGACTCCCAGTCTGCAGAAGCTGGAAGAAGAGGAATATTCCAGCATAAAACAGCACCACACTTGTAAGTACACCATCAAAATGACTAATTGCACCAAGTTTACTCTGAAATAAATCCTTACTGAAGAAAACCTTCTGGAAGCTGCTGAGGCGAGTTCGGGGAAGGAGTGGGAGTCCAGCTCTCCACACACTGATTAGATACGAGTGCAGACACACCAGCCAGTGTACACAAAAACCTCAGCGGGAGCATCTGGAGGTGGCCGACCGAGCATCCCAGCTGTTCTCGCGGTTCCCCCATTAGCGACGTGTGAGATGGCGAGCCATCGATAGCGCCCGGGGGGGAATCATCCAGCACCTCTCCATCCTCATCAACACGTCAGCTCCACCGGCCAAATTAGACTGATTAGCTGCAATAACGACTGGGCATAAACCGAACACAGGAAGGAGGAGAGGAGCGAGAGCCATGGCAACCCGGCGTTCCAGTCATTTCAGGCTGGAAACGAGGTCAGGCGGCGGCGCTCGTTTCTGGACGGAGCCGTGGTCGTGATTATGCTTTTAAAAGAAAAGGTTGGCTCCATTACCGCCGCCGCTCCGGTATTATATCACATTATCACGACTGTGGACAGAAGAAAGCCCAGTGCTGCTCCTTGTGTTGATCTTTCAGAGGCGTTTCGAAACAGTCGATCCGCTTTTAACCCTCTGGAGCTCAAAACCCAGCAGCAGGTTAGAAAGGCGTGTTATTTTTATGTATTGTTTTAAAAAATCGCCAAAGTTTCACCATTTATAAGATGCAGGGACTGGAAAAACTGGAAAAAATGCCACATTTTAAACTTTCCGATGAACCAATCATGTGCAACGCGATGCTCATTAAGGAAAATTAATAAAATCGAACCTGAAAATCTGGATATTTAATCAAAATCATGTTTTATTTAAAAATTCGTCATAAATAAACCGTTTATTCTAATCAGATTCTGTAAAAAACAAATAATTCTGTGCTCTTTGGCGCAAAGGTGAAGCCATGAGTGACTCAGCTGTGATCAACGGTCACATAGCAAAAATTCAGAGACTTTTCAACTGAACTGCAGGCTGTGTTTACGCAGAGCAGACGAGATAGAAGAAGATCGAGGACAAATCAAACATATTGTGTGAAAAACAGGAAACAGAGGAGCAAGTTGTTGGATGATACATTCAGCATGGTGAAACAGGGGCAGAGTCGGGCGAAAAATGTTGCAAAAACCAGTCGTGACAAATTTTCGGGGACGATTCGGCTGAACTGCAGGCAGTGTTTACACAGAGCAGACGTGATGGATGTGAAATGTTTATATTTGGTTGAGCTTCCACATCTTCTCCAGTGTTGTTGACATCTGTTGACATGGTTCCTTCTTCATATGGTTGTTCTGTTTCCATAGAGCTGCAGGATTTTATGTTGCGGTGAAACATTAATTGGACAGTCCTGGAATTTTTGTCACATGACTGTTGGTCACAGGTGAGTCAGTAATGGCTTCATAGATGCAACAAAAAGTGCAGAATTTTTTTATTCTTTTTTTTTTTAATACATAATTAGAGTAAAAAATAAGTCATAAAGAAAGAAAAAAGCTAAATTAGATTTCTTGATTTCCTCCGCCAAGGAGGTTCTGTGATGGCCGGCGTTGGTTTGTTTGTTTGTTTGTTTGTGTGCAAAATAACTCAAAAACTCATGGAAGGATTTGGATGAAATTTTCAGGAAATGTGTGAAATGGGACAAAGAAGAAATGATGACATGTTGGGACTGATCCGGATCACCGTCTGGATCCAGGAATTTTTTTAATCTAAGTGTAACCGGGTGGACAATTAAATGTGGTTTACTCTCAAAGCCACCAGAGGGCACTCTTGTTTTTGGGGTAACCCCCTCTGACCACATGACATTTTGGGTCTCCACGCGACAGACAGCAACAGTGACGGAGTTCTCTTTCCTTCCTGGGCGACATACGCACGGTTGGACCGGCATTCTTATCTCTGGTTGTCTAAGAAGCTGGGAGGCTGTTAGGAGCTGCCGCGCTAGAGGCCGCGCCTGTTCATTAGGTCGGATGGGGTGAAGGCCGCATTGTCAGTAGGACATTTGAACTGTATGTAATTACATTTGTATCTGTAACGTTCCATACAAAATATGTGAACTGGGAGATTGTGTTGGGGGTGGACTGAAGCTGCTTGGTGGAGGTATGAGCTCTATGAGGGCTTTTCTAGTTGTTTATTACTTCGTCTTCTATTATTATTATTATTATTATTAATGAGATTTTTTTTTATCATGTCCAGATTTTTTTCCAAGCACCCACAGGTTCTTTTCTAACACTGGAAAAAAAATGAAGACTCTACATGTCATAGATATTTTATTATTGACATTATTAATTTGCTTTGTTCGTTTTACGTACACACTGCCTGCAGTTCAGCCAAGCCCCTTAATTCTTGCCACGTGACTGTTAGTTGCAGCTGAGCTAGTCGTGGCTTTTTAGTTGCACTCAGGAGAACAAAATTTTTTGTTTTTCACAGAATCTATTTGGTACAAACGGTTTATTTTTTGCAGAGAGATTAAATTCGGTCATTTTTACGGATTAGACTGAACGTCACACATGATGCATTCAGGGACTGTCGGAAAGTTGAAAACCCGGAAATTATTTCTGTTTTTGCCGTTTCCTGCTCTAATAAAAGGCGTCACATTGATGGTTTTTTAAAACATGCGTTTCAATCTGCTGATGGGTTCAGGGGGCGACATGCAGACTGGATGAACGGATCGATTATGGATTCCTCTGAGCAGGTCTCACTTCTGAAGGCCGTCGGCTCCCATCAGAGGCCTTGAAGGAAGCTCAGACGAAGCGAACGCACTCCTTCATCCCACACCGACGGCCCGTCCTCTAACAGCACCTTTTCCCGCTTCACAAGCAGCCATTACGCCGAAATTATACCTCGAGCCTTTAGCGATCGATCAAAGGGGCAAAACCTCCAATTCAATGCAAACCCAGCGTCGGTACTCAGGAGGTTTAGGGGACGGCGTCTGGAGGATCAGTCAGTCTATCAGGAGGAATACTCACACATTCAGAGTTACTGAGGCCAAGGAGCCTGATGGATTGTTCTCCAGCGGGTTTTAAACCTGACAGGTAAGTCTGACATAAAATAAGAAACACCTTGACGTGTTTTAGTCCTGCAGACTCTCAGCTTGTTCTTATCGAATCATCGAATGATTGAGGAGGAAGTCGCCATCATGCAGAGCTTTTATCTAAACACGCCATAGTTTAGATTTTTTTAAAAAGGCCCAGTGAAAAACTGCAATGACTCCATGCACTGTTAAATAAATAAAATTAAATAAAATTAAAAATAAATCTGTAAGAAATGGTAAAAATCTGGAAAAAATGTTTAAAAAAATGTAAAAAATTATGTAAATTAGCAAAATATTTTAAAACTGCAAAGACAGAAAAAATAATGACAAATATCTGTACAATAATAATTTTTTTACCTGACTTAAATACAGTAAAAGACTCATTTTATGGTCACATAATGTAAAAAAACCAAATTAATATTTGATGCGAACATTATTTACAGTTTTGGACGGTTTGTTGTAAATAAACTTTATACTTCTGTGATTTTTCTAGATACTAATTTCTTTTTAAAAATTGTGAAAACTTGTAAAGTAACCAGTAAAATTATTGACTATTTCTTAATTCTTAATATACTTTCCCCCCCTTTTAAATAAGAGCAAATGTTTTTTTTAAAAATACGTTATTTTTGCTGATTTAATTAAAAGAGTTATTTATTATTATCAAAATACACATTTTTTTAAATGTGAACATTATTTACAGTTTTGTTCTGTACTTTTAAATAACATGTAAATTAATACTCTTTAAAATTATAATAATAATTCAACAAAATGTGTTAAATGATTATCATGTTAAATTAAATTATGTATATTTTTCATTTTTCTTTCAAATAACAACAAATGTCTCTTAGAAATGTGCTTTTTGCTGATTTAAATGCAGTAAAGCAAAGTGACTTTATGTCAGACACTGTAAAGAATTAATTACTATTTAAAACATTTTTGTTGTGGACATTATTTACAGTTTGATGTTTTCTAATTTTTTTTAACGTTAACATGCAAATAAATACTTTTCTCTCTGGTTTTTCCTGATACAACAATTTAAAAAAATAACTGTAAAAATCTATAAAGTAACCAGTAAAATTATTTACCATATCTAAACCCTTAATTTTTTTTTCCTTTTAAAAAACAGGAAATATTTTTAAAATGTTTTTTTTTGCTGATTTATAGACGATAAAAAATTCTGTAGTCACAAATTGTAAAATATAAATTTTTGCTGTGGACATTATTTACAGTTTTGTTCTGTATTTTTACATTAACATGTAAATTAGTACTGTACAATAATTTAAAAAGACAAGGAAAAACTCTGAGAAATAACATTAAAAATGATTTATAATTTTTCCTTTTCATTTTTATCATTTTTCTTTCAATAACAAATATCCTTTAAAAAATAGTTTTGCTGCATTATCTGTAATTTTACATAAAAGGGAAAATCTGTAAAATCACAACAGCAACCTTCAAAAAGCTGTCATTTTTTACAGTGTGGTCAATCAGGAGTTCATATTTCTTTTAGTGTGGGATGTTGTGTTCAGGAGCTCCATGTAAAGACGATCAGCGACACCAGGAGGCGCCGTTTACCCCTAAAAGAACAGCAGTAACCATTTTAAACTAAACTTAGAGCCTTTTTAAGGGTCTGTAAGTCTGGAAACGTTCTCAGCATGAGGCCGAAGCTTTGCACGACTCCGTTAGAGGCTCTGAAAATAACCGATCAGCTGACTGAGAGGGGGTCAGGTGGGACCTTCTAATTGATCTTTCACGCAGCGACCCTCTCAGACCTGCAGGCATGGACGGATTGAGGCTCGTCTGCAGCTGAGGCTCTTCAGTTCCGTCGCTCTGCTTGGTTTTCACGTGGAAACCAGAAAACCCCGAACACAGGAAGCCGACCTGAAGCTGCTTCGACTTGTTGCCTCTCAGGATGAACAAGCTGCTGCACAGGTTTCCTGCCTCGGCCTCCGGTATCGAGCGCCTCCGACGGCTCGGGGAGGGAGCAGCTGTGTGGAGGTCGGAGTTCGTCTGTGGAGCCGCCTCCAGCTCTGTGATCGAAGCCCCGGAGTTCAACCTGAACCCCTGAGCGGCCGCACAGCAGGAAACCCAGCGGGAGCTTCAGGCCTCCCGTCAACAGAAGGACATGTGTCCGCCGTGAGAGTCTGACTCCTGCAGTCAGTATCGAGTGTTTGGCACCGAATGGTTCAGGAGGACCGACTCTTTGTTTCCGGTGCAGAGCAGAGCCACCATCAGCATTACTTCTATATGAGCCTCATTATTTAATATTAAATATAAACGTCCTGTAAAACAAGCTTTAAAAAATAATAATCATTTTAAAAAATCAGTAAAAAAAATGATAATAATAATAATAATAATAATAATAATAATAATATTTTAAAATCAGTAAAAAATAATTTTCAAAAAATCTGTAAAAATGATGATGATAATAATAATAATAATAATCATAATTGTAAAAATCAGTAATATAATAATACAAATAATAATAATAATAGTATTTTTAAAAATCTGTTAAAAAAATGCTGTTGCTGCTGATGATAATAATAATAATATTTTTTTAAAAATGTAAATAATAATTTTAAAAAATCAGAAAAAAGATGATAATAATAATAATTGTAACAATCAGTAAAAAAATGATGATAATAATAATAACAATAATAATACTAATAATTAAAAAAAATAATTTAAAAAATAATGATGATGATAATAATAATAATAATAATAATAATTGTAAAAATCAGTAAAAATGACAACGACAATGATGATAGTAATAATAATAATAATAGTAATAATAATAATAATAATAATTTAAAGTGATGTAAATAACTGTAAATATCTGTAAAATAATGACACTTTTGCTAATTGAAATACCAAAACACTGTGTAATTTCACAGTCAAGCATTGCAAAAAAACTAATTATTCAAATTATAAATGAAAAAATGCAGATATTTAATGATTTTTTTTACAATTTTGTTTATTTTTTTCAGTTTAATCGCAGTATTTTTCATTTTTTGCAGAATCTGGTTGGAGCAAACTGTTCATTGTTGGCGTTTTTTTTTTGTTAATTTCCTTGACTTAACAGTTTTACTTTCACTTTCCTCTCTGCTCTGTGTAAACACCGCCTGCAGTTCAGCTGAAAACTCTCAGAATTTTTGCCACATGACCGTCGGTCGTAGCTGAGTCACTAACGGCTTCTCAGTTGCGTTGAGGATGGCAGAATTTTTCTTTTTTCACAGAATATAATTAGATGCAAAGAGTTTATTTCTGGCGATTTTTAAAATTCCGACGCGTGGATTAAAGCGATTTCGACGAAGCAGCACACTTTTGTGAAATCTGTGAAAACACTGCCTGCAGTACAGCCGAATTTTTGGTCACATGACCGTTGGGCGCAGCTGTGTCGCTCGTGGCTTCACGGTTTCGCCCAGAAGCACAGAATTTTTTCTTTTTTACGGAAACTGGTTGGAGCGAACAGTTTATTTTTGAGCGATTTTTAAAATGAGACATGCAGATTGAAGTCGTCATGATTAAATATCCCAATTTCAAGCGTAGATTTGGTTGATTTTCCTGATTAAACGTCACAACAACTGACAATTCCACAATTTGTTCTGCTTAAACTGCTTCAGGCTCTGATAAATGGTGTTATTTTGGTGAGTTTTAAAAAAATGCCTGTCAGGTTCTGGGTTCACAGCTCGGCGAATGTGACGTCCAAACATGCAAAGTTCTGCAGCCAGTATTCAAACCCTGACCTCCTGTTGGAGACTCAGCAGAGACTCCGCCGAGGCAAATGAGGGAGTTTCGGGGCCGAATGCAAAACGAGGCCGAGGTGCTGCAGCGCTTCTCGATTCCCCTCCTAATGATCTTGCTACGGTTAATTTGGTCGTCCCTCCTGAAAGCCTGGACCTCTTAAAAACACACCGACAACACGAAGCGCTCCTTTCCTGCAGCTCCACGCTTTCCACTTCCCTCTGAGGATGCTGATGCTCTCTGGCCTCTCTTCCTGCTGCATCCCTCTGTCTGAGCGGCGGCTGATTGTTTCCACCTGCCCACCGACATGATAACTACTCTGCTGTGACTCACTGATGCTGATGGAGATGCTGCGGGAGAGGATTCTTGCTTCTGCCAGGCCTTTAAAACGGGCCGCGCATTCGTACATCGCATGACTCATCCCGGCGTTCAGCTGCTCAGATGCATTTATGCTGCGTTCTGAGGAGGTTATTTTTAAAGAAATGTGCCAGTGAGTGAGGTAATCTGATTCATGTCACACTGTGCTGCTTGTGTTTTTTAAATGTCAGGATATGAGAGAATGCAGCTTTCAGGAAAACAAAATGATATCGTGGAGAACAGAGAGGACAGGAGGGGTTTTGTAGTCATAATTCGACATACCTGCCCGTTGTGCTTGCGTGAGCTTGGAGTAAACCACATCAGCCGACTCGATCAGTGTTTTGCTGGTTTGGATCATCTGGAAGACAAAGAGGTCATGAAGGTAATTGGTCTCAATGTCACGCCGAGCTTCTTAAACAGCAGACATCCGGTTAGACAAAGTAGGCCTTGCTATTACAGAGCACAGCCAAATGTTATTTAAATGTCAAATGATTCAAAATCACATCATCTAATAGTGATTCCATCAATTCTAAGACATTTGTGCTCATGTGAAATGAACAACTGGCCTATTTCTAGTTCTTTTATTTTATTACTTTATGCATTCACACCTCACTATCACTCCCACCCCCGTGCTTCACTGTCAGGACTATGCATTCAACCACAACAACAAAGACAGACAGACGACCATAAAGACACAAAACAACTTCAAAGAGACACGAAATGACCACAGGTTAACAGACAAACAGCCATGAAGAGATCCAAAATGCCTCCGTTCTTCACTGTCAGGACTATGCGTCCACTGTGATAGCCCTGACCAGGTCCACACCAAACATGCTGGACTTCATCTGAGCCAAACTAATTTATCCTGGTCTCATCTGACTAAAGAATGTGTTCCCAATACCATCACACTCCCGTCTCCGTGCTTCACTGTCAGGACTATGCATTAAACCACAACAACAAAGACAAACGACCATAAAGGGGCAAAACAACCAACAAGAGACACAAAATCACCACAAACACACACAAATGACTATAAAGATACACAAAATGACCACAGGTTGACAGACAAACGGCTATAAAGAGATCCAAAATGCCTCCGTTCTTCACTGTCAGGACTATACTTTCACTATGATAGCCCTGACCAGGTCCACACCAAACATGCTGGACTCCATCTGAGCCAAACTAATTTATCTTGGTCTCATCTGACTAAATAATGTGTTCCCAGTATCATCACACTCCCACCTCTGTGCCTCACTGTCAGGACTATGCATTCAACCACAGCAACAAAGACAGACAGACGACCTTAAAGAGACAAAATAACCATGAAGAAATACAAAGTCACCACAAACACACACAAATGAGACAAAGAGACACAAAATGATCACTGGTTAACACACAAATGGCCACGAAGAGATCCCAAATGCCTCTGTGCTTCACTGTCAGGACTATGCATTCACTTTGGTAGTCCCGACCAGGCTCACACCAAATCGCTAGCCTCCATCTGAGCCAAACTAATTTATCTTGGTCTTATCTGACTAAGATAAATTAGTCAGATGCTCCCAATATCATCACACTCCTGCCTCCGTGTTTCACTGTCAGGACCATGCATTCAACCACAACAACAAAGACAGACAGACGACCATAAAGGGGCAAAACAACTAACAAGAAACACAAAACACCCATGGAGAGACACAAAATCACCGCAAACACACACAAATGACACTAAAAAGACACAAAATGACCACAAGTTAAAAGACAAATGGCCACAAAGACATCCAAAATGCCTCCGTTCTTCACTGTCAGGACTATGCTTTCACTGTGTAGTCCTGACCAAACTCACACCAAACATGCTGAACTCCATTTGAGCCAAACAAATTTGTCTTGGTCTTATCCGACGAAAGACTGTGTTCCCAGTATCATCACACTCCCACCTCCGCGCTTCACTGTCAGGACTATGCGTCCACTGCAATCTTCATGCTGAACTACGAAAGCAAGGCTGTTGTTCTTCGATGTCGCCCATAGAGGCTGACATTTCGCCACCGTCTGAGCTTCACACAAACTCTGATTTCCATTGATAACCACTGTGCCAAGTCTGTTTTCCACAGCTAAAAAGTGAAAGTAGTTAAATGTTTGTGGAGTCATTTTAGGAGGACGACCACTGCACCCATGATTAGTGGTACTATGCTTCCTTCTATACCTCCTGATTAGTGCTGGAAATGTGGTCCACTGATCTTTAGTTGAACTTCCTGGATCCTTTTTGATTGTTTCTGCCTCCCAATTCGATTTTTTCAACTCCTCAGGCAAGTTTTTCTCCATGTGGAGCCATGATGAAGACATAGATAGACTTGGATCTGCTTTGTTTTAGATTGTTATTAACAGCAAATAGTCAGCTTAGAAATAAAGCAATTACTGAGAAGTGATACGACATTGAATCACCTTACATTTAAGTCATTTTGTCATCAGTGTAAACAGAGACAGAGCTGTCTTCCTCAGCACACTGTTAGCATTGTTAGCTTTGTTAGCGGTCGTAGCTCATATTAGCGCCGAACTCTCCGCCGCTGCGATTACAGGCACAGTAACAGTTCAGGCCTAACCCAATCGGGGCCACGCAGCTGTCATGTAAACGCCTTTATCAGATCACATTAATTGCGGCGAGATCCTAATCGGAGGAAGCGGATTCTTTTCAATTAATCGGGCGTGTAAACAACATTTCGGCTGTTGCGTAACCACAAGAGCGAGCGAGCGAGCGAGATGAAAAGCACGAGGAGGGCGGAATCGAAAGCAGCCTGTTGGAGTTTTACAGGCTTTCAGAGAACAAAACAAGCTTTCAATTATTCACTATCTCATGTTGATCTAAAGACGTCGACTGCAGCAACACATGAAGCCGTCTGTACCAGCAGATGGATTCAGGTGTTTGTCAGGGTTTTCAGTACTTTTTTAAGATTCCACCTCTAACTCTGCAGCTGACCGGCGCTCGGTGTGGTCCGAGCCTCAGCTGATGCCACAGCGCTGACGAGGAGCAGCTGCAGCAGCAACACAGCGTCGACGAGGAGGAGGCTAATGAAGTTTCACACTCCCGTGGGAGGCAGGAAGCCGGCGCTCGTACTGAACGCGTGTGCAGCACATATGTGTGTGAAAGCCTTTTCTTGCTTTCTCCCGCGAAGTGAGCTCATTCTGGACGGTTCTGTCGCTGAGGCGATGATTTGAAATGAAAAATGTGAGGCGCAGAGGCTTTGATGTCTCGATAAAATCTCCACCGACCTGCAGAGAACAGATGCAAACACTGAGAATAGCTTGAGTAGCTGCAGCAAAAGAGAAAGCAACCCCAGCTGATGAGAGACTCGGAGCATTCACCCTCCGAACTCCAGCCTTTCTTTGCTCCTGTCTCATTTTAACTCACTGTGGGTTCATTTTTCACTGCAACATTTTCCTCCATGGAAACAGAACAACCGCGACTGAGAAGGAGAGACGGCTCACAAAATGTCTCCCGTGCAGGACGGCGCCGTTAGAATGTCACAAGAAGACGCAAATATGACACAAGACGATGCAAAAGTTATGCAAAAGGTGCAAAAATACCAGGGAGGAGTGACACGAAGGCACAACTACATGAAACCCTGACACAAGAAGACATGGAAAGATGCAAAAAAGACACAAAAAGATGCAAGAATCACCCCAAAAGATGCAAAAGCAACAGGTAATATAGACACGAAGACACAATAGGATGAAAAAATGACATAAAAAGACACAAGGATATGCAAAAATGACACAAAAAGATGCAAAAAACAGGTAATATAGACACAAAGATACAACTAGATATAAATATTACACAAAAAGACATGAAAAGATGCAAATAAGACACAAGAAGATGCCAAAAGTGACATAATAATTGCAAAAAATGCAGAAAAGGATGCAAAAATAACAGTCAAGATAGCCACAAACTGAAAATAAGATGCAAAAATGACACAAAAAGATACAAAAATACCAGGGAAAAACGACTCAAAGGCAAAACTAGATGAAACGCATACACAAGAAGACATGTAAAGATGCAAATAAGACACAAAACCATGCAACAATAACAGGCAAAATAGACACAAAGACGCAATTAGATATAAATATTACACAAGAAGACATAAAAAGATGCAAATAAAAAACAAAATGACACAATAACTGCAAAAATTGCAGAAAACAATGCAAAAATGAAAGAAAAAGATGCAAAAATAACAGGGAAGATAGCCAAAAAGTAAAAAGAAGATGCAAAAATAACACAAAAAGATGCAAAAATTACCCCAAAGGTGCAAAAACAAGAAGTAATATAGGCACAAAGTGAAAATAAAATGTAAAAATTACACAAAAAGATGTAAAACTAACAGGCAAAACAGACACAAAGACAAAACTAGATAACAACATTACACACGAAGACATAAAAAGATGCAAAAATGACACAAAATGCAAAAAGATGCAAAAATAACTGGTAATATAGACACAAAGACACACTTAGATATAAAAATTCCACAAGAAGACATATAAAAAGATGCAAATAAGATACAAGAAGATGGAAAAAATGACATAATAAATGCAAAAACTGCAAAAAAAAAGGATGCAAAATGACACAAAAACATGCAACAACAGGCAAAACAGACAAAAAGACACAACTAGATAAAAATATTACACAAGAAGACATGAAAAGATGCAAAAATAAAAGGTAAGACAGCCAAAAAATGAAAGAAAAAGATGCAAAAAGAAGCAAAAATAACAGGTAATATGGAAACAAAGACAACTACATATAAATATTATAAGAAGACATGAAAAGATGCAGAAATGACACAAAAAGATGCAAAAATAACGGGTAATATAGACAAAAAGTAAAAATAAGATGTAAAAATTACACAAAAAGACATATAAAGATGCAAAAATAACAGGTAATATAGACACAAAGATACAATAGGATGCAAAAATGACACAAAAAGACACAACTAGATGTAAATATTACACAAGAAGACATGAAAAGATGCAAATGTGACACAAAAATTGCAAAAACAACAGGCAAAAATGGCAGAAAAACACAAAAAGATGTAAGAATTAGGTTAAAAATGCAAAAAAATCGCAGGAAAGGTGCAAAAATGACACAAAAGATGCAATAAAGACACAATAGGATGAAAAAATGACACAGAAACATGTAAAGAAAACTCCAACACCTCCATGTAAACACGTCAGTATCAACGTGATTACTTCCTGTTCCTACTGGTCTGATCGCTGCTTCCTTCGACTGTCTTGACTCTGATTAATTGTGTCATTCGGGCGTTTAGTTTCAAAGACAGACGCCTTTCAGACCTGATGGTGGTTCTGGGCTGGAGATGACGTTCTTCCTCCGCCGTAAACACGAAGACACACCGCAATGCGTCGTCCACACTCGGTTCATAAAGCATGAAACATTAAAAATTGACGGACATGGCGGCTTTATGTTCTGCATCCACCTCAGGTTATATATAGTTACCGTAATAAATGAGTTACCGTAATAAATGAAGGGCCTGACAAGCAGACCCTCCACCGTCACAGAGGTAGATGTGTTCGTGTTCGACTGCTCTGACCTCTGGAGCTCCGCTGTTCAGCTGCTTTGTTCAGCTCAGGGTTGAACGTCAGAGCGGCTGAGGACACGCTGCTGTTCTGCAGTCGGCGACCTGCTGCTGGCAGCCGTGAAGCAGCAGCAACACGCGTGTACAAACACACACGGACGCAAACACACAGCGTCCTCTGTTCCTGAGCAGCGGCCGTGGCGACCGGCCAGTCTGAGGGAACAGCCGAGACCAGAGAGTCAGGAAAAAGAAGCCTCAGTGGCAACAAGAGAGGAGAGAAGTCAGACTGAAGAAGGAGTGAAGTGAGGAAAAGCAAATTAACTCGAGCGCTGCAGCGGTTTAAACACCATGATGCTTCACATCATGATGCTGCCACCGCCATGCTTCACATCATGATGCTGCCACCACCATGCTTCTCATCATGATGCTGCCACCACCATGCTTCACATCATGATGCTGCCACCACCATGCTTCACATCATGATGTTGCCACCACCGTGCTTCAGGTCATGATGCTGCCACCACCGTGCTTCACGTCATGATGCTGCCACCGCCATGCTTCACGTCATGATGCTGCCACCGCCATGCTTCACGTCATGATGCTGCCACCACCATGCTTCTCATCATGATGCTGCCACCACCATGCTTCACATCATGATGCTGCCACCACCGTGCTTCAGGTCATGATGCTGCCACCACCGTGCTTCACATCATGATGCTGCCACCACCATGCTTCACATCATGATGTTGCCACCACCGTGCTTCAGGTCATGATGCTGCCACCATGCTTCACGTCATGATGCTGACACCACCATGCTTCACGTCATGATGCTGCCACCATCGTGCTTCACATCATGATGCTGCCACCACCATGCTTCACATCATGATGCTGCCACCATGCTTCACATCATGATGCTGCCACCACCATGCTTCACATCATGATGCTGCCACCACCGTGCTTCAGGTCATGATGCTGCCACCACCGTGCTTCACGTCATGATGCTGCCACCACCATGCTTCACGTCATGATGCTGCCACCACCATGCTTCACGTCATGATGCTGCCACCACCATGCTTCACGTCATGATGCTGCCACCACCATGTTATATATCATGATGCTGCCACCGCCATGCTTCACGTCATGATGCTGCCACCGCCATGCTTCACGTCATAATGCTGCCACCACCATGCTTCTTATCATGATGCTGCCACCGCCATGTTTCACGTCATGATGCTGCCGCCACCATGCTTTACATCATGATGCTGCCACCGCCATGCTTCACGTCATGATGCTGCCGCCACCATGCTTCACATCATGATGCTGCCGCCACCATGCTTCACGTCATGATGCTGCCACTACCATGCTTCACAGTGGGGATGGTGGGTTTAAAAATAGCATCTAGTCTGATGGTCTAAAAACTCCATCCTGGTCTCCTCAGACCAAAGAACCTTCTTCCAGGTGACTTCAGAGTCTCCACATGTCTTCTGGTGACTCTAGTCCAGATTTAATCTGAGCTTTTTCCAACAGAGTCTTTCTCTTTGTCTCCATGAAGCTTTGATGAAGAACAGACAACAGTTGTTGATGAACATGAACTCCTTCAGAGGAGTCATAGGAGTCTTGGTGGCCTCCCTCACTAGTCTCCTTCTTCTAACTCCTTCAGAGGAGTCATAGGAGTCTTGGTGTCCTCCCTCTCTAGTCTCCTTCTTCTAACTCCTTCAGAGGAGTCATAGGAGTCTTGGTGTCCTCCCTCACTAGTCTCCTTCTTCTAACTCCTTCAGAGGAGTCATAGGAGTCTTGGTGTCCTCCCTCACTAGTCTCCTTCTTGTTTGGTCTCTCAGTCTTTGAGGACGTCCTGCTCCAGTCAGATCTATTCATGCTCTATTTTCCTTCCATGTCTTGATGATGGATTTAACTGGACTCTAAGAGATATTCAGTGACATTTTCTTGTTTCATTTCCTGACTGAAGCTTTTCAACAACCTTCTCTCAGAGGTTCTTGGAGGGTTCTTTAGTCTTCATGGTCTAGTTCTATCCAGGATCCACCAGATCCACCTTCCAGATCCAGGAGTCTTTATACTACAATCGCTGAGACACATTCACTGACCTCAGATGATCTTTATCTAACTAATTCTGTGACTTCTAGCACCAACCAGCTGCACCTGTGTTCAATTAGTCTCTTTAAAGTGGTGAACACTTGTGCAGTCACTTAGTTTTTAATTATTTGGCACTGCTTCCCAGAAGTCTTGTTTTACTTTGACGTGAAAGAGCCAAAGAAAGCCAACTTAAATGGACCTCGCCTCGCCGTGCTGCAGGTGGACTGAATGTTTTCGTCGTCTAAAAGCTATGAAATCTGACATTCTGTTCCTGCTCTTCAACTTGTCCCCAGAAAACTTTTTATATTTTGTGGACTGGAGCGTGAGAGTCGCCCTGACAGCCTCCCGCCTGCCGCGAAGCCTCATAAAACCCGGAGCAGCCGGAGCTGCGGCGTCGGTCCGGATGTCTTCTGCAGGACGCCGCTGACCTGACGACTCCCACGAAGCCCCACGAGGGAGGAGAACCAGCGGGTGGCGACTAATTACAGGCAGATCCCTCCAGCCTCCCCCTCTGGGCCGAGCCGATGCCAAGCGGCGGAAAACGCAGGGTTCTGGTCGGAGAGGAGGTCCGGGACGTGTGAAATTACACCGCTGCAGCCTGACAATCTGACCGGTCAATTAGGAGGTTTGTGAAACTCATCCAGCTGGCTGCACGTTGAGGGAGGCAGCGGGATAACAATCAGCTTTGTTTTTTAGATTCATCTTTGTCGGCGCAGCACAGAGCCGGAAACGCTTATCGCATCATCTCAGGGGCGGCGTCTGTTATCACACTTAACTGCTTGAGTGCTTTGACATTTTATCTCTACCTGAGGTGGATATTTAGTTGGATGTAAGAGAATATAATGAGGGTGTTGCTGTCTCACATGGACACGGTGTTTGTATGTGCAGTAAACTTCTAAGAGACGAGATTACACCCCTGTGAATGTCAAGTGATTCAAAACTGGGTGTTTTCTTTCATGCAAAATCAAAAACTAACAGCTTAGACTTACTACTTTAAAAATACAGACCGCACATTCGTCTGTAGATATCATCTCCCCAACATCTTTTACACTCATCCAGCCCCATATCATGACACTTCCACCTCTGTTCTTCACTGTCAGGACTATGCATTCACTGTGGTAGTCCTGGTCAGGTTTAAACATGCTGGCCTCCATCTGAGCTAAACTAATTTATCTTCGTCTCACTAGACCAAATATTCAACAGCGTCTTTTCACGTTATTTAGCAAAAATTCGTCTTGCAGTTTTGCTAAGAACAGCAGGCAAAGGTATTTTTCTTGAGCGCCGTCCACAGAGGTCGACGTTCTACAATGTCGGTACGCCATCTGAGCTTTTCAAAAACTCTAATTTTCATTGATAACCAAGTCTGAAACCCTTCAAGATCTGTTATTCACGGCTTAATTGTAAAAGTATTGCACTGTCTGTGGAGTCATTTTAGGAGGACGACCACTGCAGCCATGATTAGTGGTACTACGGCTCCTTCTATACCTCCTGATTACTCCTGATTATACTGATTTTTAGCTGATTGACCTGGATCCTGGTCTCACAATCAGATTTTTTTCAATCCCTCTGGCAATTCTTTTCCACGTAGAGCTGTGGGGTTCTTCACTGTCAGGACTATGCATTCACTACATAGTCCCGGTATTCACAGCATGTTTTAGAACCATGTTGATGCGGTAAACTCTCACAATCAGGTCGTTTGAAGTTCCTCCGGTGTTCCTCTGCTTCACTGTCGGGACTATGCATTCACTCTGATGCTCACAGCTCATTTTAAAACCACGTGTTTACCTTTGTTGCATTGAGTTTCTACTCTGGGGCCTCGACTTTCAAACAAGTCTTACTTTCTCTTAAATACTCCACTATAATTTTTGAATAATTTGACATTTAGCTGATGTTGCAGTATGTGTGTGGTTGTTTACCATGTCGTAGGCGTTGAGAACTTTGCGCAGCAGCTCCGGCACCGGACCCTGGGCCTCCATGGTCGGGTAAGTCTCGCTCAGGTCCACCGTCACCCTCAGCGACCGCTCGCTGTTCATCAGCCACGTCGACACCGTCAGGATGCACTGCTTCATGTTGGCGGCGGGGGTCAGTCCGCACAGCTCCTTGAAGGACACCATGGCATTCTGAGAGGAAGACATTAAGAGACAGGACACATGTGAGGGAGTGAGATGGTTCTCTGTAGTGCGTTCGCTAATTCCAAGATGTCCTGCAAAGCATAATAGATGAAAAGCAAGTGTTAAATGTGGCGCTATAAATAAATCAATGCACATAAATATTCTGCATGGGGCTTCCTCCGCGTCCTTGCACGTCCTTGTGTTCTCAACCGCTCCCACTACAATGCGTTTGGTTCACAGCGAGTCCAGACGTGTTCAGCCGCGGCAGAGACGCTGCACTCGGCAAATGAAATGATTGAGGCCATAATGGAATGAAAAACATCGCAGCCACTTCTCGCGGGTGACCTTGGGCGGGGAGATTGGATGAAGGGGGGGACCGTGATGCTCCCCCGTCCGACCGGAGACCAGATAAGACGGCAGCGAGCGTTCGTCTTGGTGGCGGAGGAATCGTCCGCTTCTGCAGCCTGGAGGTGCTAAATATTCAGTCGCTCGTCCGCCTTGCTTTCCCTTTTCTCACCTTTTCTTTAATTGCTGTTCTTCCCCAGGCCGTCCATCTTCGAGCAAACACCAGGCTTGAGAAGACGATCCAGCGTGGAGTCAATGCCGAAGGGAAGCTTCTCAACCATCTTATCTTTCAGCAGAGTTTTCAAGTTTTCAAGCGTCCTTGAAAATCCGTCAAGTCCGACTAAACATCTCCGGTTCTCCTGACGTTCAGCAGGTCTGACCGTCTGTGGAGATAAAATCGCCTTTTTTTTCCAGGTGAATCTGACATTTGAGCGCCTTACTTCCATATTTTTGAAGCTGCAGTAGCCGATGGAGACTAGCGGCTTCTCCATCGACCGATCGGTGTGAGGCGTTTAGGGAACATCTGTTATTTGTAGCTTCAGAAAACAACCGGTCTTGCTTTCTACTCATAAAGCTACTGCGGATTCTCATAATTAAAACACATTTTCTACGTTTAATTTTACACGACGTCTTGTGTGTTTTCTGGCATTTTAAGGTTCCTTAAAGGATATTTACATGTAGAAAGAAAGAACGACAATAATAATATATAATTAGATAGATGGAATAATCTTGAGTTTAATGGTTCTATACATTAAATAAACATTTAAATCAACATCGCCGTCTATTTTTGTATTGTGACTGATATTTTAGTTTCTTTTAAAAAATATTTTTAAAAAGCTGTAAAAGAAAAAAATCTTTCTCTCTTACAGTTTAATTTTTTTTTTTTTAGAACTTTAAGACCAATAATAATAATAATATAATTGAAAACTACAATTATTCATAATTAAAACATTTTCTAGCTATAATTTTACATGAGATCTTGAGTATTTTCTGAAGTGTATTAAAGGATATTTATGATTTATTTACTATTATCATTATTATTTCTAGAAAGAACATCTAAAATATGAAAATTGTTGTTGCTATTATTATTATTAATATTAATTAATCTATGATAATAATAATAATTAATAATAATAATAATTAGGTAGATGGATTAATCTTGAATTGAACAGATCTATCCTTAAATAAATATTTAAATTAACTTTGCTGTATATTTTTGTGTTGTTACTGATATTTTAGTTTATTAAAAATACAAAAAAAACCTCTCAAAACGTAAAATTAAGTTTAAAATATAAAAATGCATTTCTTTATCTCTCATGGTTTAAATCCATTATTTTACTATATACATATATTACTGTAAAAGTAATAATATATAACAAAAAATATAATTTTTCATAATTAAAACATATTTTCTAGCCTCAATTTTACATGAGATCTTGTGTATTTTCTGGGGTTTTTGAGGTTTATTAAAGGATATTTATAAGTAGAAAGAATGCCTACAATATAATAATAATAATAATTATTATTATTATTATTATATAGAGGGATTAAACTTGTATTTAACAGTTCCATCCATTACATTAACCACTATTTTTGTATTGCTGCTGATATTTTAGTTAATTTTTTTTTAAAAATAGTGAAAAAAATGTAAAAGAAGAAAGAAAAAAAATTGTAAAAATATGTTAAAATGTAAAATTGCTTTTCTTTGTCCGTAATGTGTAAAATTTTGTAATGTAAAAAATAAAAAGTAAAGTAAAAATAAAAGTAAAACTACTGATAGTAACAATCTAATAAAAAACATTGTAATTTTACATAATTAAAATACATTTTACATGAGATTATGTTTATTTTAAATTAGTTTTTTGGTGTTTTAATGCTTAACAAAGAATATTTACATAATACTGATTTAACAAACTCATATTTGCATCTTTATGTGTGTTTGAGTTTGATTTTTTGAGCCTCTGTTTTCATTGTTCCCTCTTGTTTTTGCATGTTGTCTTTACTACATGCTTCTGTGGCGTCTTTACAACACGGGGAAATAAACGCAGCTCATCCTCTCGTCTGCACAGTAAATGCTCATGAAGTTATTCACTATTATGTTGTGGGCTCTCCAACGTCTGAGTCATGTTAACTCCTCTGCTGCGGTTATGTAACAGCAGACAGATATTTGATTTGAATTCAGCTGGCAGCCTGGAAAAACACCATCACGAAGAGGTTCCTTGTGTCATCCTTTCTTGTCTGGGATCTGTTTTTTAATGAATAAGCAATAAAGTAAAGAAAATCAAACAGCCCTCGAGTCGTGAGGGAGCCGGGGTTTGTTCAGCAGCAGTTTGTCCACCTAAATCCAGGTTCAGGTTCTCGTCTCGTCGTTTCAGACTTCAGCGATGTTCAAAACGATTTCCAGAGTTTCTGCAAGTCTTGGATCAACGTCTGCAGCTCTGGAGCCTCTCCTCGTGTTTATTCTTCATACGAATGTCAGAGTTTAACCGTCTGGACTCCAAACGGTTTGTTCCTGTCGCATTTTTACTCACTGTGGAGTCACTTTTCCCTGCAACCTAAAGCCCTGCACCTCTACGGAAACAGAAGAACCACGAAGGAGGAGGGAGAACTGCAAAAATAATGTCACAAAGAGACAAAAATTCCACAAAAAGATGCAAAAATAACAGGCAAAAGTGACACGAGCACACAAGAGGATGCGAAAACGACACAAAAGTGGGCAAAAGATGCAAAAATTGCACACAAAAAATGCAAAAAGATGAAAAACCAGCAGGCAAAATGGACACAAACCCACAACAAAATGCAAAAATTACATGAAAAGACACAAAAGATGCAAAAATGTGCACAAAGGGATAAAAAATAACAGGCAAAAGTGACACGAAGACACAAGAAGACGCAAAACTGAGATTAAAAAAAACACAAAAATAACTGTCAGAATAGAAAATAAGGCCCAGGGTGCAAAAAATGACATAAAATGGCACAAAAAGATGCAGAAATGACACAGAAAGATGCAAAAAATGCACACAAGAATGGAAAACAACAGGCACAAATAACACAAAGACATGAGAACATGCAAAAATGACACAAAAGATGCAAAAACATGCAAAAATAACAGGTAAAAACTACACAAATACACAAGGATATGCAAAAATAACAGTCAAGTTAGACAAAAAGACGAAAAAATAACAGGCAAAATAGAAAATAAGAAACAAGATGCAAAAAAACACATAAAAAGACACAAAAAGATGCAAAAAGTGACGCAGAAACATGCAGAAATTGCACAAAAGAATGAAAAATAACAGGCACACATAACACAAAGACACAAGGAAATGCAAAAATGACACAACAGATGCCAAAAGATGCAAAAATAACTGGCAAAAATGACACAAATGCACAAAGATATGCAAAAAATAACAGTCAAGACAGACAAAAGAACATAATAACATGCAAAAAGACAAAAGGTGCAAAAATTACACAAAAAGATGGAAAAGTAACAGGCAAAATAGACAAAATGACACAATGAGATGCAAAAGATGCAAAAATAACAGTGAAGATAGACAAAAAGAAGCAGAAATAACAGGCAAATTAGAAAATAAGCCACAAAATGCAGAAAAATGACATAAAAAGATGCAAAAAATGACATTTAAAAAGGCAGAAATTGCACAAAAGAATGAAAAACAACAAGCGCATATAACAGAAAGACATGAGAAAATACAAAAACAAAACAAAAAGTTGCCAAAATAACAGACAAAATAGAAAATAAGCCACAAGATGCAGAAGAAATGACATAAAAAGACACAAAAAGATGCAAAAAACACAAGAATGTGCAAAAAAATTAGATAAAAGGCACAAAAATTTGCATAAATAACGGGCAAAATAGAAAATAGGACACAAGATGAAGAAGAAATGACATCAAATGACAAAAAGATGCAAAAATTGCACAAAAGAATGAAAACTAATGACACAAATACACAAAAATATGCAACAAACCCCCAAAAAACTGGCAAAAAAGTCAAAATAAGACACTGTAAGGAGCAAAAATGACACCAAAGATGCAAACAGATGTAGAAAACAGGACCTGACTATTCGCTGGATGTCAAACCCACTCATGACTCCAAGTTTTTACAGCCTGATAGACGCGATTCTTTAAAGATAACAGGCCTGTTGAAGCAGAGACAAGCAGTCTGGGGCTGAGGAGCAGCAACAACAAGGGAGGCCGCTGATGAGAAACACGGAGGAAACTCGAGTCAGGTAGGAGGGCGTGAGGCGGAATACGAGATGAGGGGCGTTCGGGGGGAGCAGGCCGGCGGTTGGCATTAGGAGTCCTGCAGCGTGGGAAGGAAGCAGCCGGACCTCCAGTGCAGGAGCAGCTCCGAGCTTCGAGGCCGACCTCCCTGCAGGCAAAGAGGCCCGGAGACGCCTCGTGGGCTCGAACCCGCTCGGTCGTTAGCATCCGTTACGCTGCGACCCGCCGCTTCTCTGATAATTGTTGCGTAATGAAAGCCGCCCTGTTACCAAACCCACCGAGAGGCTTGTGTTTTTAATTAGTCCCTTCCCCCCGCTTTGCTCCTCGTCCAACATTCCCCGAACCAGAGCTCCGGTTACAACGCTGCTTTTGTTTCGCTTTGCTTCTATCTCTGCATCTACTCTTTCTCCTGCAACATGACAAAAAGAAGGGGAAACTCCCGACTGGCAGCGCCTCCTCCGGCTCCGTCAACATTTCATAGCGCTCCAGCAGAAATAAACGACCCTCTGCCTGGACGTGAGGCGCTGCAGACGCTGGTCGGGCCTTCAGCAAGTCAGACGCACTGTTCCTTCCTTTGTCGGTGAAAGCAGACCACCTGGAAGCTTCAGCAGCATCTCGAGTGCACGAGGAGACGCTGCTTCACCTGGAGTTAAAACTGAGTTCACAAGATCGTTTATCTCAATTAAAGATGCACAGTTTACAGCTACAGTGTGCAAAATGTCCAACCTGTGCCACCTTAAAGGAATTACATCACTTCTAAGTTCAATTGTAGGCACTTGCTCTCACATAAAATTACAGACTGGCAGTTCTGATTGGCTAGATTAAAAATACAGGCCCGTGCTTCACTGTCAGGACTATGCATTCACTCTGGTTGCCCTAACAAGGTCCTGGAGTGGTTCTATTGCTCTACCTTTCTCTTTTGAATACCGTGCTTCACTATCAGGACTATGCATTCACTTTGGTAGCCCTAGTGAGCTGCTGGAGGCGTTGCATTGCCCGACTTTGCTTGTTTGAATACCATGCTTCACTGTCAGGACTATGCATTCAGTCTGGTAGCCCTAGCGAGCTGCTGGAGTGGTTGTATAGCTCTACCTTTCTCTTTTGAATATGGTGCTTCACTGTCAGGACTATGCATTCACTTTTGTAGCCCTAGTGAGCTGCTGGAGTGGTTGTATTGCTCTCCCTTCCTCTTTGAATACCGTGCTTCACTATCAGGACTATGCATTCACTTAAGTAGCCCTAGCGAGGTGCTGGAATGGTTGTATTGCTCTACCTTCCTCTTATGAAAACCGTGCTTCACTATCAGGACTATGCATTCACTTTAGTAGCCGTAGAGAGGTGCTGGAGGGGTTATATTGCCCGACTTTTCTTGTTTGAACACTGTGCTTCACTATCAGGACTATGCATTCACTCTGGTAGCCCTAGCAAGGCTGGAGTGCCATGATTAGTGGTACTACGGCTCCTTCTATACCTCCTGATTACTGCTGACACATTTATGTTTAGCTAATCTTCCTGCATCATTTTAATTTTTTCATCTTTGTGAAGTCTCACAGTCAGGTTTTTCATTTTATGTCTCTGGCCTTTCTTTTCCATGTGGAGCCATGATGCAGTCATGCAAGCAGATACAGCCCATAGACCACTGCAGCGCTGATTAGCGGTACTACGGCTCCTTCTATACCTCCTGATTGCTGCTGACACTGATTTTTAGTTGATCTTCCTGGATCCTTTTACGTCTTTATGAAGTCTTCCATTTAGATTTTTCTGGTCAGTTTAGTTTCCCATGTGGAGCCATGATGCAGACATGCCGACAGACATAATCCATAGCACCAAAACTCAGAAGGTTCTGGTGTTTTTAGCTCAGTTTTCCACTGATAACTCCTGTGTCAAATCTGAAGAACTTCCCCATCTGGTTTTTTGAGCTAGATTGTGAAAGTAGTTCACTGTCTATGGTGTTATTTTAGGAGGACGACCACTGCAGCCATGATTAGTGGTACTATGGCTTCTTCTGTACCTCCTGATTAATGCTTTTTAGTTGATCTTCCTGCGTCCTTTTCCATCTTTGTGAGGTCTCAAAGTCAGATTTTTCAGTTCCTCTCGGTTATTGTTTTCCATGTGGAGCCATGGGGGTTCTTCACTGTCAGGACTATGCATTCACTACATAGCTCTGGTGTTCAAATAGCTCAGTTTAGAGCCACGTTTTTGTGATTAGGCTGAATGGAAACACTATTGGTTGTAAGAGGACGTACTTGACTGTTCAACATAGAAGTAATGCACATATTTAGATGATGCACTGAAGCGATGTTGCACTTGGGTGTATTTCCCTCTAGTTTACTGAATCCTGGCTTCGAATCACACGGATCAGGGTTGATAAATCTTCCACGAAAGCCTCATGAGCGTCCCTTGTTTCTACATTTAAAAGGTGACGGCCTCATTCTGGAAAGCCCACCTTAATTTATCCCCTCCGCCGCCTCCCTCTCAACCTCACCTCTCCCATTCATTTCGCCAACTTTTATCTCGCCACTTCAAAAAGGGGCGAATTTACATTTCAAACCGGAGCTGAAACGAGGCCCGGCGAGCGGTTAGCAGCGCCGCCGCCGCCGTTTGATCGGGCCGCCGCAGACACACACTCAATCGGCCGTCGGCATCTTTCATGCAGGCCCACAGATTAGATCCCGAAGCCATTTGTTATGAGAGATGAACAGATTAGGGTCTGAGCCGCGACACACGGCTCGAACGTGATTGCTTCCATATTTAGCGTTGGTTAGTTGATTGGAGTCTCGGGTGAGGACGTGTGATCGGCCCGTGCCAGGTTCAGTCCTCGGTGCATCTTTCCTCGTGCCGCCCGACGCCAAAGCAAAGATTACCAGGACCAAATCGAGCCCATTTTTAGATCGTCTCCAAGAAGCAGCGCTGCGATTCAGCCAGAAAACATCAATCTGTCACCAGGTGGAGAAGCGCTTCTCTGCTTTTACGGCTTGAATTCTCAGTGATTTCCCAGTTATGTGACGAAGCCGAGGCCTCTAACGTTACAAAACCCCCGTCTCATCCGCTCAGCACGAACACATTTCTCCCCGTTTTGGCTTCCAGAAGAGAGAAAACATGCAGCTTTTTTTTTTTTTCAGAACACGCCCGTTTCCACAACTGAAAAATGCATGACAGCATGCCGCAGGATCTCTAATCACATCCCTGCTTATTTGGTTTGGTCTGCCTTCTGTTTGCTGAACCATTAGGCGGCTCGGTATTTATGGCCCCGACCGAAAGGTAGGACAGGTTTGTGGTGTTTTATGTCTTCTTACGCAAGAACCATCTGAACCCCGAAAACCTGCCAGCAGTTTTTAAAGGTTTGTTATCGTTTAAAAAAATGCCAAAATTACTGCGTTTATCAGAGCCAGAAACGGTAAAAACAGAAAAATTAGTGAGATTTTCAGCTTTCCAACAGCCCTTGAACTACTCATATGTGATGTGCAGTTGCTTCTGGAAAAATCAACCAAATCTAACCTCTTAAAACGATAATATTTCATCAAAATAACGTCATCCTACGTGTTTATTTGTTGTTGTTTTTGTAAAATACGTAAATAATTGCAGCTTTAATCAAAGTGAGAAACTCTGAAAATAGAAAAAACCCTTTTCACATGTGACTTTTGGTTTTATCTGGAAAATAAAAGAAATCCCGTGGGATATACGGCCACTTTATTGGGCACACCGGTTCAGTAGCCTGTTAGCACAAATAGCTAATCAGCCAATCACATGGCTGCAACTCAACGCATTTAGGCATGTAGACGTAGTCAAGACAACCTGCTGGAGTTCAAACGGAGCATCAGAACGGGGAAGAAAGGGGGTTTAAGTGACTTTGAACGTGGCATGGTTGTTGGTCTGCTGGGATTTTCACCACAACCATCTCTAGGATGGTCCGAAGAAGAGGAAACATCCAGTTTGTTGATGGTGGAGGTCAGAGGAGGATGGGCAGACTGGTTGGAGATGACAGAAAGGCAGCAGGAAGTCAGAACAGCATCTCTGAACCACAACAACCTTGGAGAAGATGGGCTACAGCAGCAGAAGACCACATCGGGGGCCACTTCCTGTCAGCTAAGAACAGGAAACTGAGGCTACAATTCACACAGGCTCACCACAACTGGACAGTAGAAGATGGGAAAACGCTGCCTGGTCTGATGAGTCTCCATTTCAGGGTCAGAACAACATGAAAGCATGGATCCATCCTGCCTTGGATCAACGGTTCAGGCTGCTGCTGGTGGTCTAATGGTGTGGGGGTTGTTTTCTTAGTACCAACTGGTTTAAACTCCACAGCCTACCTGAGTGTTGCTGCTGACCATGTCCATCCCTTTATGACCACAGTGGACCATCTTCTGATGCTACTTCCAGCAGGATAAAGCTCCATGTCTCAAAGCTCAGATCGTCTCCAACTGGTTTCTAGAACATGACAATGAGTTCTCTGGACTCCAACGGCCTCCACAGTCACCAGATCTCAGTCCAGTAGAGCTCCTTTGGGATGTGGTGGTCAACATGGACCAGAACCTCTGAGGGATGTTTCCAACACCTTGGTGAAAGTATGCCACGAAGGATTAAGGCAGCTCTGAAGGCAAAAGGGGGGTCTAACCTTTCACTAGCAAGGTGGACCTCATGACGTGGTGTTGAGTGTCCTTACTGTACTGTAAAACCCCCAAACCCACCAGTGGTTTAGAAAGGCTTGTTATCTATAAAAAGCTTCCAAAATTACACCATTCATCAGAGCCAAAAGCTGCAAAAGCAGAAAGAATCACTGGATTTTCAACTTTTCGATGGTTTTGAACTAATCATGAGTAGACTTCTGGTTCCATCGGGAAACTCAAGTCACCTCACAGCTTGAAATCATGACAGTTCGTCAAAATCCTTTCATTCTACGTTCTCGTTTAAAAAAAATCACCAAAAACAAACCATTCGCTCGAGCCAGATTCTGTCAAAAACAAAAAATTCTGTGCTCTACCGGCAAAACCGTGACGCCACCGGCCTCTCAGCTGCCACCCACAGTCACGTGGAAAAAATTCAGCGAGTTTTCGACTGAACTGCAGGCAGTGTTTAGTATGAAAGTCTTTAAAAATCGGGGAAAAACGCACAAAAAACACGACCCAAAAATTCTGCGCTTCTCGGTGCAAATGAGGACGAGAGAATGAGGATGCTTGGTGCAACAGCCTCAAGAGAAAAATTCAGCGTTTTTTCAGCTGAACTGCAGGCAGTGTTTAACCAGAGCAGGGAGACAAATGGGAAAAATGCTTAAATAGCATGTGGAGTCATATGTTTTTTCCAGTTTTGGTAATTCAATAAAACGTGCTGCATGTTGATTCCAGGTTTTCCCAACATTTGCAAAACAAATAATCATAAAAATTCAACTTTTCTTTTTTCTTTCTCATGTTTTATGACATTCTGTGTCATAGTGACAGAAGACATTCCTGAGCTCTCTCTTTGTTCTTGGATGTTCTGTTTCCATAGAGCGGCAGGACTTTGCATTAACATATATTTAATTCCTTGTCATATCACGGTTCACTTTTCGTGGTCTCACTGTATTGTGGGTTTTTAAATCATATATAAAATACGTAGCGTACAGCAGTAGAGTCCATAGAGGACTTCATATTGCAGTGAAAAATGAGCCACAGTGGGTAAAAATGCACCCGGAGCAAAGAAACGCCCACAAACTTCAGGGGCTTTCGAAGCACGATATTAAAAAAATTGCACGTCTTTGTTAATTTTTTATCAGTTTCCTCGCTTGACACTGTTTTTCGCCTGGATGGAGCATCCTGTGCAAAGACAAGAGGCTGCCTCTCCAGACTAGCAGCATGTAAAAGCCTTGTACAGTCATTTCGCAGACTGAACAAACGAGATAAGCTTCGGTATCTCCAGCCTTCAGTCATCACACGCCAAATAACAAGCCGCACTGGAAGGCTTCTGCTGCTGGTCACCGGCCAAACAGACTCCATGGTTACGAATCTGCGTTCGCTGGTCTGGAGGAGTTTTAAAGAGGTTCGCTAAGAGCCTGGCAACCCGGCGCTCTCCCCTGGACAGTAATTGTCCCTCATCAATGATTACACTATTCATAAAGCTCATAATTGTGCGGCAATGTCACTTTATTACCGTCTGCAGCATTAATAGATCACAATTAGCAACGAGCCTCCTCCCACAACAGCAAGTGGAAGAAGCTGAATCAGAAACGGTTGCATCAGTTTGGAGCTACTGAGGCATGAAAATGGGAAAATTTAATGTTTTTTATGTTTTAACTTTAAAAAAAATCATAGAAATAACTGAAGGGACACCCTAAAGCCAATATCCTAGAATGCAATTTTAAATAAAGTCATCAGAATTTATTGGTGTCTTTATATAAAAGTTGTGTTTCAGTGTAGTTTCTTACCTGTACGTTCTCTCTGAGGTCCGTTGCCTCCCTGAGCGGCTGCGTCGAGGCTCTGAAGAGCTCGTCCACCACTTTGATCCCGGTGGTCTTGGTGGTGGTGTACTCCCGGGCCTTCCTGCCCTTCCTGACCGACAGGCCCCTCTTGTGGGCCTTCCCTCCGCCCCGCCGGTTGGTGATGGCAATGTGAACGAACAGGGTGGTGTTGGGCAGGAACTCTCCGGTCAGGGACTGCAGCGGGACGTGTCTATAGCCTGGCTGTAGGCACTCAAACGGGATGGTGTACTGGCCGATGAACTCGTCTCCTATGTAGTCGTCATCCAGGACTACGAAGCGCAGCACGGCCAGCTCGGGTAAATTAATCTGGAATTCAAAAGTCTCATCAAAAATAGGGTTGTCGCCGTTCTGGGACACGGTTTTGGTTCGTTGCTCGGCGCAGTCAGCTGGTATGCCGTGGATCTCCACGTAAATGTAGGGCTCCACAACGTCGCCCTTCGCAGCGGAACCTCGAGGTTTGGGCAGATTCTGGCCACTGATGACCTTGATGTGGAGAAGCTGCGCAGAGACTCCTGGCAGGGAGTCCCGAGCGTTGGCACTAAAGTACGACACCTCCTCCCTCATGATGGCCGGCCGCAGAACATACCCACAGTTGCCATTTTGCCGGAACCAGCCGAGGTTGAGGTCCATCATCAGACCCGGCGTCTGGTAGTTCATGGCCACGATCTGGCAGCCGCACTTCCAGAAGTCCTGTGGGTTCATGTTGCTGGCATCGATCCTCATTGGCGTCGGGTATATCCTGGAGAGGAAGCGCTTGTTGTAGCAGACGAACTCCTCCGGGAATTCATTGGCAAACCTGTTTGCATCGACCTCGTTGAAGGAACATATCTCCCAGTATTTCTGCTCCCTCTTGGAGATCTCAAAGTCCCTGAACTGGACCGACTTGCAAAGGGAAACGAGATCCGAAAGCTCCCTGCACAGTCGGAGTCTCTTACAGCCCAAACCGTTCAGCTGGTCCTTCTCGTCGGCTCCGACTCTTCTGGACATCTCCAGACCTTCCTCCTCGTCCGTCACATCCCCCTCGGCGTCGGGGCAGCTGGGCGGCAGCTTCTTGCCCTTGAGGAGGATTTTGCCTTTGAGTTTTTCCGGAGAGGGCAGGTAGTTGTCCTCCTTGTTGGGGGAATCGATGTGCAGCTTGTCGCCGAGAATCTTCTTCATGTGCTGCGCCATGACCCTCTGCTGGGGGATGCAGCAGTGGGTCACCAGGCAGAGGATCAGGGGATACTCGGAGCTCTCGAAAGCGTACTGGTTTATGATGTCCATAACTTTAGAGAAAGCTAGCTGCGAGGCGACGGAGCTGCCGACGTACACCACCGGCTCATTATCGGGTCCGTCCCAGACTATGACCTCGATGCTGCGACAGCCCATCCTCAGAGCTCGGATGTAGCTGCTGATGTCCGAAGAGCCCCAGAAGTGGTCTTCGAGGAGGGAGGCGTTGTGAGATGAGTTGATGTAGTAATGCGAGAGCGGCTGGGTCATGTCCTGGCAAACACGCTTGTGCTGCGGGTCGAAGATGTGGCATTCGGAGGACAGGAGGTAGTGCGTGAAGCCGTCGATGGACAGGTAGCCCCTTTCTCTGCCTTCGGCAGACGGCTCAAACTTCTGAACAATCTCCCTGCACATGTCCTCGGTTACAGCCTCCACGCCCTGCTCCACCTCCACAAACAGCATCAGATCTTTGTTGTCCAGATACTCCTTGTTGCTGGAAAACTGGACCAGCAGGAAGAAGATCTCAGGCCGAGTGCAGAGCTCGCAGTATGCCTCGACGAAGGTGTCCATGTTGATCGCCTCCCCGTACTGGTCTTTGGCCTTCTGGAGCTCCTTGAACTTCAGCTCTATCCTCGCCTCTTTCATCCCCGGGTTGAGCCCTTTGATTATCTGGGTGGCTCTGAACAGGTCTATGTGCCCTTCCTTGTCCATGTCCGCCAGCTCGAACACGGAGCCGATCCAGGAGGTCCGTAAGCTCGGCTGGCTCGGCTCCACCATGTCGACGGTGTGGCGGCCGTAAGACACCAGATACCTCAGTCCCATCACCCAGGTGCTGACCACGTCTGCTGTGCTGGCGACCAAATCCAAGGACTCGTAGTTATCCCCATAGATTATAGAGAAGGCGCATTCGTCCGGGAACTGATCTGAGAGACCGTTGCTGCGCAGAACCGGAGTCTTCTTCCCCAGCCGGACCTCCTTGATGCTCTTGATTTCCAGTTTGGCCTTCTCCGAATCCTTCTTGGACGGTTCCCAGCGGAGCCAGTGCATGTCCGGATCCAGCAGGAAGTAGCGGTTGTACATGCGCGAGTTGGACCGGACCTTCTTCATCTCGCAGCCCTCCATCATGAAGGCCATGCAGGCGGCGGTGCTGTTGATCTTGCGGTCGCTGGGCATCGAGCTGAAGGACACCGTCTTCTTCCTCACCTGCCTCTGCTTGGATCCATCCTGGAAACAGAACAGGGTCGGGGGAAAGAGAGAGGGTTTCTTGGTTACACTTTGCAAGAAACAGCATTCAGTGGATACAACAGTGTCATTCGCGTCAATTTCAAATCACAATCACAATTTTAAACATAAGCAGCACAAACTGTACGCAACACATCTGGATTCGACACTCTAAACCCCCAAACCTTCTGGTGGATATTTATGACATGTTATCTTCATAAAAAAAAATCACCAAAATACACCATTAATCAGAGCCAGAAACTGTAAAAATAAAAAAATTAGCAAATTTCCAACGGTCCTTGCACTTCTCATCTGTTACGTGCCATTCCATCTGAAGAAACAGCTAAATTTAAGCTAAAATAGTGATATTATTATGTCTCATTTAAAAACAGCTTCCATTAGCCAGATTCTGTAAAAATCAAAAAATTCTCTGCTACTTAGCGCAACTGCAAAGCTATTAGTGGCTCAGCAGCGACCAGCAGTTTTATGACAAAAATTCTTGGACTTTTCTGCCGAGCTGGAATCAATATGTACAATTTTCCACAATCCCACGTGTTGGCAATACACAGTTTGCAGTTCAGCCGAATAGTTTTAAAATTTTTATCACGTAACTGTTGGTCATAGTTGAGTCACTACTGCCTCTACAGATGCACTTAAGAGCTATTTTTTTTTGCTTTTTACGAGGGATGCACGATGACGCCAATTTCAACCGATACCGATGAGCAATAATTCTATACTTCTTGCAGCCGATAACCGAGTGTGACGCCAGAGTTGGCAGGTCCATGCACCACAACCACGGTGGCGTTTTCGAGCCTCGGCGGCGTACTAGAGCCTCGGCGGCGCTCGGCGGCGCTCGGCGGCGCTCGACGGCACTCGATGGCGCTCGGCGGCACTCAGCAGCACTCGGCAGCACTCGGCAGCACTCGGCAGCACTCGGCGGCGTACTACAGCCTCGGCAAAGCTCGGCAACGCCCCCCGGCAGTGGTGTGCACGACGATTCGAATATCAAAATTATTATCCAAATACCACCACAACAAACAAATATTCAGATATTTGAATATTCAGGACCAGCCCTAGTCAAATGTCTTCTTCAGACACGGTAAACAAAGTCCACACTGGCCAGTACCACGCCATGCTGCTTGTTCTTCTCTGCCCGCGCAGTCTTATGACATCACACACATGCGACAGTACCGTCGGGGAGGGGAGGGGTTGAGGAGCCAGACATGAGGACAAACCACAACACAGACCAACGACAAAAACCAAGATTCAAAGACTTTATTATTATCAGGTCGTTTTTTCATTATCGGTATGACGTCATAATTGCAGATATTATCCCTACTTTTCACAGATTCATGATGCTGCGATTTATTTATTTTTGCAGAATTTTTAAACGAGGCGTAGAATAATGCCATCTTAATAAAATGTCGTGATTTTAAGCTTAGATTTGGTTAATTTAATAATACTCATTCTCAGATGAGTATTTCAGGGACCATCGGGACTTTCTAAATCCAACATTTTTTTGTGTTTTACAGTACAGTTTCTCGCTCTGATTAATGGTGTAATTTTGGCGATTTTTTCAAAGACAACACGCATTTTAAATCTGTCAGAGGGTTAAAAAGCACATCTACACCTCCTTTCCTAATAACTCCGCTCAGATTGTTCATTGCATAACTTCATCCGAGGGCAGAGCACGTCGTGGCATCTCCCTCCGAGGCGGATCGTAAACCACCGCGTACGGCGTGAGGTCTGCTTCTGTTTAAGCCGCCGCAGTTTGCTGTAATGACGGCGCATAAAACTGCAGATTTGATCTCCAGCTCGGCTCGAGTCACAGCGGCTTCCTTTCACAAACAACGTTAAGGGCTTTAAAATCGGTTTCACGTTGCCTCCTAACTGCTAATGAGGTTTGCTGATTAAATATTCATCCTGTGGGCGACCTCTCATAAATCCGCCTCTCGCCAGCCGAGTCCGAAGACGCCGCGACGCTCGCTGCAGCTCCGAGGCGGCCGCTTCCTCCCGTCTGTGTTGGAAAAAGAAGCCCGACTCCACCTGCAGTGACTCGGCTGAACTTCTGCAGCCTTCAGGTCGGTTTTAGCCTCGCTGGCAGAAAGCAGACAGCGCTGCCCTATTTCCACTCCGGGCTGCGGTAAGCTAGATAGCCTGAATGCAGATGGCCTGATTTAGGACTTGGAAAATGGGCTTGTTGAATAATGCATAGTGCAGAGAACAGTGCATTAGAATCAGGCCTGAACCGACCCACGACTTACTGGTGTCGACACAGAGGCTCCGAGGCCGTCATGGTGGCATGTTTGATTACAACCTCATCTCGGTTTTCTCTTTATCTGTTTTGCTTTTCAGAAATAAGGCCTCAGAGGGCCGCGGGGCTTCCCCTCGTCTCCCACCAGATCGGCGGATCTCTCCAGCCACCTCCGGGCCATCCGTCTTCCAGCCGACAGATGACGCCTGGCAGCTCATCACGATTAATGAGCGCCGTTTGACGCCGGGCTGATGAAATGACACGATCATCGCTCTCCGGTTTTGTCCTTGTTTTACGACCTTTATCTCCCCTCCCTACACGGGAGCGTTTAATATCCTAATTTCAGGAGGCGGGCTCCCTCCGAGCTGCAGGAAGGACGTTCTTCAATCCCCTGAACCCCAAAATCTGCCGGCACGTACGAAAACTTTAAAATCGATCACTGCTGCGAACAAAAACAAAAAGAGCTGCTGGAATTTCAACTCTCCTACGTTCCTTGAACTGCTCATATCCAAGTGTTCAATCACGGCGTTTCACCAAATCAATTTATTCCGCATTAATTGCTTGAAAAAATTCGGCACAGGCAGATCGTTTACTCCGGGAAGATTCTGTAAAAAGCAAAAAATTCTGCTCCTCTTGGTGCAAACGTGAAGCCATTAGTGGCTCAGATGCAACCAACAGTGACGTGAGAAAAATTCTGGGATGTTTAGGCTGAGTCTGTTGAGTTTGTGCATCTGTTGTGCACCGATCAGCCCCAAAATCCTGACCACTGACAGGTGAATACCATGGATCGTATTGGTACTATGTGGGAAAACCTTGATCAGACTTAGACACCCAAATAAACATCGTCCCAAACCAAATACACTCCCAAATCCCAAATGTCACTGGATGAAAATGCTCCCCACCACATGGCAACAACATCAACCAATCAGGAACATGTGGAGGAACATGACAATGGTCCAACATGTTGACTTGACCTCCAAACTTCCTACAGCCCATTCTGATCAAGCATCAACAGGATGCAGTGGAACCAGTTGGATTGACAGAGGCCCCACTGCACAAGCCAGAGTAGCCAAAGGATCCAGTGGTTCCAGACCCCATAGGACACCCTGAGAGGTCCTCTGGTCCAGTGGTTCAGAGCATTTAGACCAACACAACATTCGCCAGGTGGTCATCATGCTATGCCTGATCGGTGCATATAGAAGTTTAAAAGGCTTCTACAAAATCAGCAGAATAGCACCAAAATCAAAGCCAACGACTGTAAAAAACAGAGAATTTTTTAATGACTGTCCTTGAACTGCTCATCTGGGACATGATGTTCTGTCGAAAAGCCCGACCAGAGAGTAGAATCCCTTCATCCTACGTGTCGCCTCAAAAATTTCCCAAAAATAAACTGTGTGCAGCAGCCACAATCGGTAAAAACATAAAAATTTTGTGCTCTTTTCTGCAGCGAAAAAAGCCGCTAGCGACTCGACTACGACCGACATTCACAAGACAAAAAATCAAAAACTTTTAGGCTGAACTGCAGGCTGTGTCTAAACAGAGCAGGGAGTGTGGAGACGAATACTTTTATTTATTTGTTGACATTCTTGTGAAGTAAATACTCAACGTAATTCAGTTTTCATTTTTATTTTCTGCGATTTATTTCACTGTAACGGCACAGAAGACATTCCTGAGGCTGGAGTAGATAAGATGGCGGCTATTCCAGTCAGCGATCTTTGGACAGATGCTCTGCCGTGGCTGAAGACGTCTGGACCGCCCAGGCCAGGCGTGCTGCCCGCTGCGCGTTAAAACAGAGCCGCTCGAGCGTTTCCTTTCTCCCCCCTCGAGAAACACTTGCATGCAATTGTTGTGAGAGCGAGAGCCAAGGCCCACGGCTCATGGTGATGCATGAATCGCTGCCAAGACTGAGGGGAAGGACGCCGCCGCCACCGCTGCTGCTGCCGGATCAGCTGAGGGGAAACAACCACCCAGCAACCGGAGCTCAGAGCCGCAACATGCATCGTCTCAGAGAACATGTGCAGGAGTCGAGTGAGGCGAAACACATCGGGCTGCAGCGTTCTCCATCACTAATCTGCACAAGAAGCCAGCGTCTTTTAACTTAAAGAGCTTTCTGACGTGCAGGCTGCAGCTGAATCGGCGAGAAACACCGGAAAGGAAGATCCGGCCGCGTTCGCCTCGGTTAAAAATGCGATAAAAGGGAAACCGTCCGCGTCAACCGGATTCCGTCAAAAACAAAAAATTCTGCGACTCTCAGCGAAACCGTGAAGCCTCCGGTGACTCGGCTGTGAGCAGCAGTCACCTGACAAAAAATCATCGGCTGAACTGCAGGCAGTGTTTAAACCGAGCAGAGAGGAGGCGGATTAAAACGTAAATAAATGCAGGATGTGGAGCTACAGCTTGGTTTTCCAGAGCTGCTCACGCCTGTGGAAACTTGGAAAGGCGTCGCGCACTTTGATTCAAGGTTGTTTTTAACGGTGTCTGTAAAATAAATAGATCGTTTTGAGCTATTTCAACATGTTTAAAAGCAGCTTTGGATCAAATGGGTTCCATAAATGCGCATAAAAAAGAAAACTCTGCAAAAAAAAATGAGCTGGTTCCTCCGTCGTCCTCTGAAGGGCAGCAGTTTGTCACGGCGCCGTCGCCTCTGATGCATCTCCGGAGACGCAATTAATGCAACAAGCTCTGAGCGCTCAGGTAGCGACGGCAGCAGCATCACCTGTGACAATTCATCCCCACTGAATACAGCACGACCAAACAATAACCCTCAGACCTGTTGAAGTATTCACCTTAAATTATTTTTTAAGTCAAGTTCTTTAATTTTTACATTCTATTTAATTTTAAAAAAAATTTGTACATTTTTAAAAATAAAAATTTGTGTAATTTATCAGCTGATCCATTTAATTTTATTAATTACATTTTATTTTATTATTATTATTACTATTATTTTTAATCATATGTTGGTTTTCTTTGCCTGTGAAGAACTTTAAATAATTTGATGCTAGATGCCATTTAAATAAAATCTGGTGTTTTTTTCTGGCTTTACAGTTTCTATCTCTGATAAATGGTTTACAAGACAAAATAAATGTGGATCCACAAGCTACAGATATTCTACTGTGTCCATTTTTAATTAGTCTCCTGTCTGCTCTGTGTCAACACTGCCTGCAGTTCAGCTGAAAAGTCCCTGAATTTTTCCCAAGTGACCGTTTCTCACAGATAAGTCAATCATGGCTTCTTGGTTGCATTCAGGATTGCAGAATTTTTCATTTTTGACAGAATCTTGTTACTCCAAACGACTGATTTTTAGCGAATTTTTAACCGCGGACTAAGTGATGTTGATGAAATACCACAATCAAATTCGGTTAATTTTCCGAAACCAATTGTAAAGTTGAAAATCCGATATTTCACTTTAGTTTTAGTTCCTGGCTCTGATAAATAGTCAAATTTGAGATATTATGAAGGCAAAGAAGTGTCTGAATTTTTGTGTCATTGCTGATTTTGCAGCTGAACCACTGATGACTTGACAGCTGCAACAAGATGAACAGAATTTTTTGTTTTTCTTTAGAAAATCTGGTTGAATTAAACAGTTTATTTTTGCCAAATTTTTAAATGAGATATGACAATGTAAGTACACAGAGGTGGATCCAAATGATTCACTGAAAGACTGTCACAAAGGTTGGAAGTCAGATGATCTTTTAAAAATGTGTTTACAGTTTCTGTCTCTGATAAATGCTGTAATTTTAAAGTTATTTCAATTTTTAATTCGTCTCCTCTCCACTCTGTGTGAGAACACGGCCTGCAGTTCAGCTGATAAGTCCTTGAATTTTTGTCAAGTGGCTGTTGGTCACATCTGAGTCAATTATAGCTTCTTGGTTGAATTCTGGATCACAGAATTTTTAGTTTTTTACAGAATCTTGTCGCTGCAAACGGCTGATTTTTGCTGAATTTTTAACTGTGGAATGCGTGATGTAGATGAAATGTCACAATTACAGGGTCAGATCTGTATTTGAAGCACTGCCTGCAGTTCAGCTGAAAAGTCTCTGAATTTTTGTCAAGTGACTGTTGGTCACATCTGAGTCATTAAAGGCTCAACAGTTGCAGGAAGATGAGCAGAATTTTTTGTTTTTCACAAAATCTGTTTAAATCAAAAGATGTATTTTTGGCAGATTTTTAAAAGAGACGTGTAGAATGAAGCGTACGACAGCGCCTCACACACGATTAGTTCAAAGACCGCTGTAAATCCGACGTTTGTTTCTGTTTTTTTTCCCATTTTTCCGTCTCATAAATGGTTTTGGTGATTTTTTAAATTCTACAATCCTCGATGCTCAGACCTCCAGCATCCTCCTCCTCCTCCTCATCGTATCTAAAACAGGCCCGAGGAAGCGTCGGCTGCTTCGCCCACGGAGCCACTGAGAGGCTTGTGAGTCGGTGAAGAAGGCGACCGGGGGATTGTGGGTAACGGAGAGCGAAGGCAGAACAGGCCTCCTGATGACGCCGAGCTGCAGGATCAGAGGATCAGCGTCTGCATCGGTCGGCTGGCTTCAGCTAAACTGCTTTAAACGGCAACACCGAGGCGGAAAGACACACAAAGACACGAGAACAGAAACGCAAAAGAAAACCGCTGAGAGATGTTGAGTTTTTCTGCCTAATATGTTCAGAATTCATCATTTTAAAGTGATTAATGTGATTTTGTAGGAGATCAGATCTGCACCCAAAATAAAAATAATAATTATGCAGTGTACTTTCACAGTGCCAGTCATAATCCTCTCCACTAGGGGGCGCTTTGGCTGCTGCCTCGACCTGTTTTAACTGTTAACTGTTTTTATTGTTATTATTTGTTTTTGAAATAAATACATCCAAAAATAAAGGCACTGACTGACGACGAAAAATGGTTTAAAATGGAAAAATGAGCCGTTCTATCATTTCTCAGTTGTTAGTTTAAAAGAGAAAAATGTAAAAGAATAATACAATAAATTAATAATAATCTAAAGTTATTATAGAATATCTGGATGGTAGGTTTCTTTTTGTTTTTTGGACAAACTATTTTCATCTTTAAGGACCTTGGTGTTATTTATTTAATGTTTTTAAAGATCTCTGAGGGGTCATAACCTGCAACTGTTACGGGTTTAAAATTAAAATTTAATGTAATTAATTATTTGATTTTATTTTTATATTAAAATGCTGTCAAAAAAAAATAAACAATTTTTAAAAATTCAAATATTTCTTTTTTTAATACATGAAATGGTTAAATTTGAGTTTAATACTGTGGATTTTTAAAAAAATGTATTATGGAAAACTATTGAATTAGAATTTTTACATTTTTTTGTAATGTTTTGCTATTTAACTAAAGTTTCTCTTTTTTAGTTGACTGATTTTTTTGCTGTAATTTTTTTTTGTTTTGATTCGACAAATACTTTTTTATTTCACTTTTTTGATGCTCTAGCTGCATTACTGTTTTTTTATCTGTAATTTTGTTTTACAAACATTTTTTATTATTTTGCTGTCTTTAAATCTAACAAAAATATTATTATTTACAGATATTTGCATTTTGTTTTTTTTCTTTTGTTTTTGTCGTTTCTTACGACTGTCTTTCTGAAACCTCTGCTGCCAAATTTATGTCTTATATATTTATTTATTTAACATAAATATATATTCTTTAACTTTAATGTTATAAAAATGGTAGATTTTCCATTTTAAATCATCAATTAATTAAAAAAAAGTAAAATAAAATGGAAAACAGGCCATTGTTCAAATTCTCCATTTCAAAGACAAATATGCTATTTTAAAAAAAAACATTTTTTTAGTTTATAAACAAAATTGACTTAAAATGGGAAATAAAAGCTGTGTTTTCCTTTTTTTATAGTTGATTAAAATAATAATAATAATTTCTATTTTTTTAATAGATTAAACTGTAAAATTCAAGTTTAATATTATAATTTTTTTTAAAAGTTAGACACAAATAAAATGAGGATGATCTCATGTAAAATGGCTAAAAATTATTTTATTTTATTTTATTTATTTTATATTTGAATTTTGGAAAATTACAGTATCAATTATTTTCTGTTATTTTCAGTTTTTATTTAGTTTTTTTGGTGCATCAGCTGCTGTCATATTACTGATTTTTCTTGGTAATTTTACAAACTGTTCTCTGGTTGTTGCATCATAAAACATCGGTGTCACTACATCATTTGTAATAATTTATAATGTAACTGTGAGAATCTAAAACCAGGGTTTTTACTCCGTTCACGGAGCAGATCTGCAGCCAGTCGAGGAAAAGGAGAACTGAGAGTTTCTGTTTGTCTTTAAGCTCATTTCCTTTCATTGACATCACTGTGTTTTGATGCTGAGATGATTTACGGAGCAGTCGAGGCGAAGCTTCTTCACCTGATCCGATCGTAGACGGAGGATTTTCATCAGAGCAGCCTGAAGAGTTCAACTCCTCACTTTAGTCTCAGAGCAAAAACACACAAAAGCTCATTAAATGGAATAAAAAGCTGAGTTTTGTCCCTGCAGAAGCACAAAACAGAGCTGAGACTTCCCCCTCGGAGCTGCAGGTCAGTGAAGGCACCACCAGAACCTCCTCGTTCAGGCTGACGTTCTACTGGGTTCGATGCTAACCGGGTTTGTTCAGACGTTTGGGCGACGCTGCGAAGCCTCAGAGCCAATAGAGCAAATTAAACCTAATTGGAGAAGTAAATCCTGATTGGAGGGAGGAGAAAGGAAGACAAAGACAGACGAACACAATGAGAGGAGGGCGGAGCTCTTACACTGTAAAAAATGATGGAAATGTGCTTTAACTTTATTTTAAAAAACAATAAAATATCAGTTAAATTAAATTCAAAGAAGATTTTCCACTAAGCCCAATAATAAAGTGGACAATAATTCTATATAACGGCATTTAATCTTAATTTCAAATTTTAATTTTAAAGGCATGTGATCAGGAACGTTGGTGGTCAAAATTATTACAGAATATCTGGATAAAACATTTTTGTCTTTAAGGACCTCGGTGTTATTTTTTTTTTTTATTGATCTCTGAGGGTTAAAACCTGCAACTGTTACGGGTATAAAATTAAAATTTAATTAATTTAACGATTTTTATTCATTTATTTTTACATTAAAACAACGTTAAAATACACAAACAAAATTTTTAAAAATCCAAATATTTCCTTTTTTTAAAAAAATATATGAAATGGTTAAATTTAACTTTAATACTGTGGATTTAAAAAAAAGAAATTAGACACCATTAAAATACACGTGATCTCATGCAAAATGTCTAGAAAATATAAATGTATCATGGAAAATTACTATATTTGAAATTTTATGAGACGGATATTTTTCTGTTATTTTACTTATTTTATTTTTTGTCAGTGCCACAGCTATATTACTGGGTTTTTTGTCTATAATTTTTATTATTTTACTAAAGTTTCCCTTTTTAGTTTACTGATTTTTTTTTTTGCAATTTTTTATTTTATTTTATTTTTTACAAATAGTTTTTGTTATTTTACTTTTTTATTTATTTATTTATTTTTTGGTGCTACAGCTATATTACTATTTTTTTTTGTCTGTAATTTATTTTATTTTATTTATTTATTTTACAAATAGTTTCTATTATTTCATTTTTGTATTTTTTCAGTGCCACAGCTATATTACATTTTTTGTCCGTAATTTTTTTTCAAAAATTTACTAAATATTCCTTCTCAGTTTACTGTTTTTTTGTGTTTTTTATTTAAATTTTTTTACAAATATTTTTTTATTTTACTTTTTTGTGCTACAGCTGTATTACTTTTTTGTCTGTAATTTATTTTATGTATTTCTTTTAGAAGTATTTTTTTTTATTTTACTTTTTTATTTATTTATTTTGGTGCTAGAGCTATATTACTCTTTTTTTGTCTGTGATTTATTTTATTTTATTTTATTTTATTGAAAGATTTTTTAAAAATTATTTTTGCTGTATTTAAATCCACAAAATTTTGTATTATTTTACAGATATTTTCCTTTTCTTCTCTTATTTGTTTTTGTCAATTCTAACAGCCTTTGATGCCTTATTTATTTATTTATTTATGTACTTATTTATTTATGTAACATGTAAATATTCTCCATTCAACATTACAAAACATAAACATGATCTCTGTAAAATAAAGGCTATAAAATGGATTTAGTGATGAACAGTGTCGTCCTCTAACAGATGGTTTTCCTTCAGTACTTCTGGGTCTCCACTCGTCAGAATGTTTCTGCTTCCTAACCGCTCATTTGCGTGTTTAACGGTGGGATCTGTCGTGAAGCGTGTCGGATCTCAGAGCAGATTCTGAGAACGTTCAGTCTGCTGGATGGAGGGAGGAGGAACTGTCACTTGAATCCGTCGTGTGGGCGACGGCTTCAATTCTCTGCAGCTCTTTGTGCAAAAACACAACGAGGAAGATTCAGGGCCTGAGAGGAAATGAGGACCTGAGACCGGGCAGAAGACGCTCACGTATGTTCGACTAACGTGACGCCTCGGTTTGACAACAGGTGGAACCACAGAGCCTGACTGATCCGACGGCCTCCAACACCAACGTCTAAAGTCATGAACCGAATCAGTTCACTGGTCGTCTGAATCCACCGGGGGCAGCGTCTCCAGCTGCCTCCATCAGCTGCTCCACCGCTGGGGCCAATTATCTCCAGTAGGCGTGTTTATAGCGTGTTCCTGGGCTCATAGCGTGTTCATGTGCTGTAGCATGTTCCTGGGTTCATAGCGTGTTCATGTGCTGTAGCATGTTCCTGGGCTCATAGCGTGTTCATGTGCTGTAGCATGTTCCTGTGTCCATGTATTATAGCATGTTCCTGGGTTCACAGCATGTTCATGTGTTGTAGCATGTTCCTGGGTTCATAGCGTGTTCATGTGTTGTAGCGTGTTCCTGTGTCCATGTGTTGTAGCATGTTCCTGGGTTCATAGCATGTTCATGTGTTGTAGCATGTTCCTGGGTTCATAGCATGTTCATGTGTTGTAGCATGTTCCTGGGTTCATAGCATGTTCATGTGTTGTAGCATGTTCCTGGTTTAATAGCGTGTTCATGTGTCTTAGCATGATCCTGTGTTCATGTGTTGTAGCATGTTCCTGGGTTCATAGCGTGTTAATGTGTTTTAGCATGCCCCTGTGTTTTAGCATGTTACTGTGTTTTAGCGTGTTCCGGTGTTGTAGCATGTTCATGTGTTGTAGCGTGTTCCTGTGTCCATGTGTTGTAGCATGTTCCTGGGTTCATAGCATGTTCATGTGTTGTAGCATGCCCCTGTGTTTTAGCATGTTACTGTGTTTTAGCGTGTTCCGGTGTTGTAGCATGTTACTGTGTTTTAGCATGTTCCTGTGTTTTAGTGTGTCACTGTGTTTATAGCATGTTACTGTGTTCAGTTCATAGCGTGTTCATGTGTTGTAGTATGTTCCTGGGTTCATAAGATGTTCATGTGTCTTAGCATGTTCCTGGGTTCATAGCGTGTTCATGTGTTGTAGTATGTTCCTGGGTTCATAGCGTGTTCATGTGTCTTAGCATGATCCTGTGTTCATGTGTTGTAGCATGTTCCTGTGTTTTAGCGTGTTACTGTGTTCAGTTCATAGCGTCTTCATATGTTGTAGTATGATCCTGGGTTCATAGCGTGTTCATGTGTTGTAGCATGTTCCTGTATTTTAGCATGTTATTGTGTTTTAGTGTGTTACTTTGTTTTAGTATGTGTTTATTTTTAGCGTGTTCCTGGGCTCACAGCGTGTTCATGTGTTTTAACATGGTCTTGTATTTATAGCGTGTTCATGTGTTTATAGCATCTTCATGTGTTTTAGCATGTTACTGTGTTCAGTTCATAGCGTGTTCATGTGATGTAGCATGTTTTATGCATGTTTTGTCTTTGAGTCGTGTTTCTTTTGGTCATTTTTGCACCTTTTGGACGATGCTAACGCGTCGTAGCAACATTCCTGAGTTCTCTCTCATCTTCTTGTGTCATTTCCTGGTTGTTTTTGCATGTTTTGAGTCATTTTTGCTTTTCTTAATGTATTTTCTTTAAGTCTTTCTGACAATATGACTGTCTCATATGACACAGGAGGTGGTTGCAGCTCCAGGTCTTCATATCTCCATGTTGTTGTTAAACTTAAAGGCCGACTTCATTTCTTGTGAGCGACAGAGTGCTGACAGTCATCGGAGGGCCTCTGTGCTAACGAACTGCTGCTGGACGCCCATCAGACGAGGCTGATTCCCCCCCAGGCGGTCGGCGGAGCTTTAATTAAACTGTGTGGACGCTCGGCTCTCATTACATTCATCGCCTCGCTGTTGTTTCTCCTCCCCAGACGGAGTTTCAGCCACAGGCTCCCGTTAGCAGAGACGAGGACGACGGTCGACTCCGTCCCGCTTCCTTCCTGCCGTTCGCTCTCCCACTTCCTGTCTGCGTCTTTATTCTCCACATACATGAGAAACCAACCAGGAACTCCCTCATGACCTCCTCAGAATCAGCTGGTTCCTCACCTGCAGCGACTTCAGTTCATTTAAAGAAGAAAACTTCCTGCTGTGGATGTTTTACTTTCACTTTCACTTTCACCTCCACACGGTTTAACGGACTCTTCCATCGTTTCTGAGCCCGACGTGTTCAGAAAAACACATCTGAGCTCTGATTCAACACTAAATCTGCCTTTTCTCTCACTTTGAGTATCAATATTATGGGATGTATCAGAGATTCACGGCACAAAGAGACTAAATTGCCCCAAAAACGTCACAAAAACGAGACAAAAAACAAGAAAAACGAGACACCAGACGCCCAAATCTGGATAAAAATGACAACAAAATGACCCCAATGAGGAAAAACTGTCCTAAAACAAACAAAACAACACAAAACTGATGCTTGTGGTCATTTTATTTGTCGTTTTTGACATTTTAAACCCCTTTTCTCTTGTTTTTTGTTTTGTTTTTTCTTGTTTTGTGTCTTGTTTCGTCATTTTAGGGCAGTTTTCTCTCATCGTGGTCATTTTATTTGCGGTTTTTGTCATTTTAAACCCCTTTTCTCTTGTTTTTTGTTTCGTTTTTCTTGTTTTGCGTCTGGTTTTTGTTGTTTTGTGCTCGTCTTTGTCATTTTTTGTCTCCCTTCTGTCATTTTGGGACAGTTTTTTCTCACCGTGGTCATTTTGTTTGTTGTTTTAGTCATTTTAAATCCCTCTTTTCTTGTTTTGTGCTCGTCTTTGTCATTTTTTGTCTCCCTTCTGTCATTTTGGGACAGTTTTCTCTCATCGTGGTCATTTTTATTTGCCGTTTTAGTCATTTTTGCATCCGTCTTTTCAAGTTTTGCGTCTCGTTTTTCTTGTTTTGTGTGATTATTTCTCTCGTTTGCGTCCAGATTCAGGAATTTGTGTCCTTTTTTCTTTTTTTGGGTCTCACTTTTGTCGTTTTGATCGTTTTGGGGCAGTTTCTTTTTCTCGTCGTGGTCATTTTGTTTGTTGTTTTTTTCCGTCTGCGTCTCTTTTTTCCTGTTTTGAGTCTCGTTGTTTTTACTTTGTGTCTAAATTTAGGCATCTTGTGTCTCATTTATGTTGTTTAGTGTCTCATTTTTGCCATTTACGGCGTCGTTTTGATCGTTTTATGCGTCTTTGGGACAGTTTAGTCTCTCTGTGACATTAAACTATGACACATCCCATAATAACGATGCTCAAAGTTGGTTATGGATGAACAACAGCAGGTTTAGTCTTTAGATTGTGACTCCTGGATGGATGTAAAACTGACCTGGTTCATCATTTTGTGTCTTTTTGTTGTTTTGTTGCTCATCTTTGCCATGTTTTGTCTCCCTTCTGTCAGTTTGTGCCAGTTTTTTTGTTGTTTTGTGAGTTTTTTCTCGTCGTGCTCATTTTGTTTGTCGTTTCTGTCGTTCTGCGTCTCCCTTTTCATGTTTTGTGTCTTGGTTTTTGCTCTGCGTTTAGCTTTAAGCACGTTGCATCTTGTTCTTCTTACTCTGCGTCTCGTTTTTGTCGTTCAGGGTGACGTTTTGATCGTTTTTGGGACAGTTTTTTTCCATTTGTGGTCATTTCACTTGTTGCACAATTGTTTTTGTCATTTTAAATCTCTCTTCTCCTGTTTTGTGTTTTGTTTTTTCTTGTTTTGTGTCTGTTTTTTATTGTTTTGTGCTCATCTTTGTCATTTTTTTTCTCCCTTCTGTCATTTTGAGACAACTTTTTGCTGTTGTTTGTCGTTTTTCTCAGTTTGCGTCTCATTTTCTTTGCTTCCCGTCTATTTTGAGGCATTTTGCATCTTATTTTTCCTGTTTTGCGTCTCGTTTTAGTCGTTCAGGGTGACGTCTTGATCGTTTTACGTGTCACTGGGACAGTTTCGTCTCTTTGTGACATGAAACTAAACCTCGTGGGTTGGTTGAAGAGAAAATACACAAGAACCAGATGTAGAGTTCAGACCGTGACACCTGGACGGATGTAAAACTGATCTGGGTTCAGTTTTTAATACAACTCTATGTGGTTTTCATCCCTGAACATGTCGTGTGTCCGTCTGCTGTGGTGATGAAGGTTTGAAGGATAATCAGCTGGTTCTGAGCAGCTCCGGGGTTTGGTTTCCCACATTTGTTAGACTTTACATGGACTCAGAGATCAGACCGACGCTGGGAACATTAAGGTCACTGCTCTGAGAGTTTCCAGCCGCTGGGAAATGATCTATCACTTCCTCAATAAGCCCTGACAGAAGCAGCTGTTCTGAACCTGCTGCCGATGAGCCGTCGGCCGGAGCGCAACAGAAAGGGGAAGAAGCCGGAGGAATCCTGCCGGGTCGCCGGATGTTCTGCTTCTCGTCAGGCTGCAGGAAGCGAGAGCGCTGCAGAACGTCAGGCGAACCAACAACAACATCCACCTCAGACGGATGACGAGGCGACAGGCGGCCCGGAGACTGCAGCTCGTTCTGCAGCAAGGAGGGAAATCAGAAGCGCTTCCTGTGCAGCGAAAGAAAAACAAGGCCTAGAAATGCACGATGTCAGAAAAAACTGACGCTGCAGTATTTCGTTTCTCTGCGATAAATGTTGAAAAAAATGCGGAAACTTTCAAGACCTGGGGTGATTTTTTATCCAAATGAGGCACAATTCGTACGGTAAAAACAGGAAAACATCTAATTTTCTTGAAGCTTTCCTGCTAAAATTGTCCCACCAAGAGTAAAAATGCATAGAAAGTAGCGAATTATTGTCAAAAACAGGGAAAAGAAAGAATTTTGGAGCCTTTTTCTTATGTTTTAACTGGTAAAGACAGTCAAACTAATGCTGCTAACGCTAACTGAGAAACCGTTTTAGGTCGACATCATCCTTTCTGTAGCTTGACCTGAAACCAGAGCATCTAACTGGACCTCGAACTCCTCATCGCTGGCTGAACATCTGCTTTCTTGTTTACAGATGTTCCCTAAACGCCTCACATGGAGGCTACAGTAGAAGCTAGCTAGTCGGCTGTGCACAGAGAAGCTTCTAGTCTCCATTCAGTTACTGCAGCAGTTTATACAGTTGAGAGACCAAACATTAGTTAGAAAATAGTTGTGGAAAAAGGCATTCTAATGTGGGATGTAGTTTATTTGACTTCAGTTATTTAAATCAACAGATTCTGTGTGGTTTTGGACAAGTTTCGGGTCATTTTGGACTAATTTTACACCATTTTGGACAAATGTTTGTCATCAAGTCATGTGGGAGTGAAGTTCTAAGACAATTTAGACGAGTTTGAAGTCATATTGGACAAATTTTGAGTCATCTTGGACAAGTTTTTGTCAAATTACAATTTACAGATGTTCCCTAAAAGCCTCACATCAGGCTACAGTAGCAGCTAGCTGGTCGGCTGTACAGAGAGAAGCCTCTAGTCTCCATCAGTTACTGCAGAAGCTCAGACAGATGAGAGACCAGAAAAACACTGTGAAAAGTGAAATAAGACGTGTTAATGTCAGATTAACTTGACTTAATAGTGAAAGAGACAAATTCTGAGTTCTTTTGGACAAGTTTCGGGTCATTTTGAACAGATGTTTTCCATTAAGTCATGTGGGAGTGAAGTTCTAAGACAATTAGACGAGTTTTAAGTCATGTTGGACAAATTCTGATTCGTTTTAGACAAATTTCTGTAATTTCAGGCTACAGTAGAAGCTAGCTGGTCGGCTGTGCACAGAGAAGCTTCTAGTCTCCACTCAGTTACTGCAGCAGCTCAGACAACTGAGAGGCCAGAAGTTTCGGAGCATGTTGGGCTAATTTTACACCAGTTTGGACAAATGTTTGTCCTGAAGTCATGTGGGACAAGTTCTTAGACAATTTGGACAAGTTTTGATTAGTTTTGGAAAGGTTTTGGTCATTACAGGCTACAGTAGAAGCTAGCTAGTCGGCTGTGCACAGAGAAGCTTCTAGTCTCCATCAGTTACTGCAACAGCTCAGACAGATGAGATATCAAACACTAGCTCTGAAGAGATGTAGTTAATTTGACACTGATGGTTAAAATCGTCATCTTGGTCAAGTTTTGTCGTGTTTTTTGTCATTTTGGAGGATAAATGAGCCACGTTATAGACGTTTTAAGACATCTTGAGTCATTTGGACACGTAGAGAATCATTCTGGTGGAAGTTTCAAGACACTTTGGAGGATTTTTTATTCATTCTGGATAAATTTTGAGTAACTGAAGGACGTTTTTGCCCTTTTAGATGTTTAGATTTATCCTAAGCCAAGTTATTTTATCTACATTGGCTGTTTTCTGTTAATGAAGCAATTTAAAGCATCATTATTGCAGCTGATCATGTTGTGTAATTGTGGAAAGACGTGAAGGGGAATTGATGCGTGTCTTTTTTGCAGCTAAATCTACCTTTTCAGCGATTCGTTGCCTGCAAATCGCTGAAAATCGAGCCTGCAGGTCAACAAGCTCTGCGAAAACAACAGTGCGTCCCATTAAACTGGAGTTAATGGGGTTTTTTTTACGTGTTTGAGTTTCTTCGCATGTCAAACCGTGCAGCCTCGGTTAGAGCAGAAGCCGTTTGCAAGTCTGAGCGTGAAGGTTTGTTAGGTTATAAATAAAAGCGTTCGGGGACCACAAGGCCTCGAGTCTCCTCTCTCTCGGCTCGGCCTGGTTTCCTCCATCCTTCAGCCTGTCAGAGCCGCACAGGAGTAACCTTGACTGCCATCTGCATTGCAGCGAACTTCCTCCCGCCGCCACCAGAGAGCTGAGCTGCTGCAGAGCCTCGTTATTCCCCGAGCAGGATGAGGCGTCCTCTGAAAGCCTCGTCCGTCCTTCGCTCCGCCGCCTTTCTCGGGAAACAGATTCACGCGAGCTGCGAAACGCGAGAGGTCCCACACACCTACACCTGCCTCCGTCCGGACGCCCACGACGCTGGTATTTCGGCCGGCTTCAGGAGGAGGCTGGAGCCGGTTCAGAGTCACCTGTGTGGGAGCCGAGGCCTGAGTGGGCAGCGACTTACTAGAGCTGCTCCCGTCGAGGGAAGGGAGAAGAAGTCTCGGAGCAGCTTTGATCAATGATGCATTTTCTTTCTGACACATTCCACGCCTGCGTCCGCGAAGCCCACTCAGCTCTATAAATAATCCCCGAGAGCCTGATCCTTGGCTGGACTCCTTCTGTCTCGTCGAGAGGCTGCAAACCGACTCAGCGGCTGATCCAGGGCCAGTGGAAGCTCAGAAATAAAACCAATCCACAGCAGCTCGTCTCTGATCTGCATCACGGCGACCAGACGCTGCTTTTTATTTATGGTTCGGCCTCATCAGGGCTGATCAGACGCACCTGGAGCATCCACAGAAGGTTTCAGCAGGTTTCCATTTAGGAGAATTAAAACAGGAAAAAACTGATGCATGATCTGGTTTTTCTGCCATCAGTGCTGAAAAAATGCAGTGATTTTCCCCAAATAACCCGAATAAATCCATCATCCTTGTCCTACGACTTAATTAGATAAAAACCTGATTTACTGGTTCAGATAAATTGATTTGTTTTCATAATAATGTTGCACCAACTTAATATTGTGTGTAAAATTAACTCAAATTTCCATGTTGGTCGATTTAAAACTGAATTCAAGTTGAGAAAACTTAATTAAATTGGCTAAATGTAAATAAAATTTTTAAAACCAGCAAAAAAAATAATCAAGCAGCCTGTGTGCTAGAAATAAATAAATGTAATATTCAAAAACTGTAAAATAAATTAAATTAAAATAAAATAAAATTAATTAAAATTAAATAAATAAATAAATAAAATAAATAAAGCACATAATTTTTTTTAAAAAGGTGAAAATATAAATAAATGTAATAAATATAAATGAAACAATAAATTAAAATAAAATAAAATAAAATAAAGCAAATAATTTTTTTAAAAAAGGTGAAAATATAAATAAATGTAATAAATATAAATAAAAAATCTTTTTGGGGAGCTATTTAAATACAGTAAATAATTATAAAAAATACTATTATTATTATTTTATGTGGACATTATTTACAAGTTCGTTGTTTTAAATTCAACATTTAAAATAACACTTTTTTTCAGTAATTTTATTAGATATTATCTGTTGTTGAACAAAACAGAGAAAATCTGTAAAGTAGCACTTAAAAAGATTATCAGTTTTTTAAATCCTTAATATACTTTTTAAAACTTTCAAATAACAGAAAATATCTGTGAAATAAGGTTTTTATTCGCAGGTTTAACCACAGGAAGATAAAGTCATTCAAATGTTATAAAAAAAAAAATTATTACGTGTGAAAATGCAGATTTTTGGGTGATTTTACTGCAGATTAGCTTTAATTCAACAAAACAGGAAAAATCTGTGAAGCTGGGAAGCAACAGTTTAGAAATTATTAACTATTTTTAAATCCTCGATATGTTTTTTATTGTTTTTTAAATAACAGCAAATATCTGTAAAATAATGACGTAATTTAAATAAAGTAGAAAACGGTGTCATTTTACGGTCACACATTGTAAATAAACAAATTATTCTTTGCGAAAATGCTGATTTCTGATGATTATAAATAGTTTAACATGAACATTTATAGTTTTTTATTAATTATCTGTAATTTAATTTATTTCAAAACAACAAGAATCTGCAACATAACAGCTTAACACATTTTTTATTAATTATTTTACATAATTAATTATTTATATCGATCATTTTTCTTTTAAATAAGAGCAAATATCTATAAAATAATGATTCTGATTTAAATTATGTAAAAACAGATGGAATAATTTTACAAAGTGACTTTTAATGTGGGTTTTATTTACAGTTGGGGTGTTTTATTTGAGGTTAACATGTGAATTAACACCTTTTTTTGGTGATTTTATTCGATATTATCTGTGTTTTACTGTTTAAATGTGCATTTTAATGACATGAAATGACTCTTTCAGGTTAAAATAAAGGCTCTGGTTCCTCCGGCAGCCTCAGGACGGTCTGGTGACACCGACTCAGAGCTGTGAACGGACGAACGATGAATGTAGGACACCGGAGGAGTGTTGGTGTCGGTTCAATGAGGTCACCTTGGTCTGCAGAGGAGGACCCGGCCGGTACCAGACGGGCCGAGACGAGAGGGAAACCGGGAGGACGGCGGTCGGCGTGCGGAGGGAAGGACTATTTTTAGGTTGGGAGTCAGGATTCCCTGACGGAGACCCGACAGCAGCAGCAGGACGGGAGGCGACGGCGGCCTCGACACCGGATGACCCGGTTCCAGCCGACGTTCTGCTGCATGAAGGTCAAGCGAAGGTGACGAGAACGAGGCCGACTATCCGCACCGTCCCTTCCTGTTCTCCCAGGCTAAATTGTTATTCTGGGCACACTGGGGGACGCAGTCGGCCCCAAACAATCAACACATTGTATACGATCGTATGCAATGTGATCCTCAGGAGGTCTGCTGGTTTATGGGATGTGGAATTTAATCTGCCGAGTGTCTCAGCTGCAGCAAACCTCTCTGGAGGACGGACGGACGGACGGCACCTCGGTGTGTTTAAAGGGAAACAGGAAAACGCCATGATTTCACTTCATAATGTAGTTTATGTCTCTGTGTGTCCGAAGACAACAGCAGGTTTATCTCAATAAAAAGATTCATCCAGAGAAGCTTCAACTGTCCGTTCAGCAGGTTTGAATAAAAAATGTTGTCTTAAAACGGAAAAAATCGCCAAAATTACTCCAATAATCAGAACCAGAAACCGCAAAAACAGAAATAATCTACTAATTTTGACCTTTCTGGTGGTCTAAGAACTAATCATGTGTGACCTTGGTTAAGTTTTACAAAATTAAGCAAATGTAAAATTATTTTATTCTGCTAGTCAAAATTAAAACTCGCCTGCAAGTTTAAAAAAGTAACGCTGCCTTAAAATGAAAAATCACCAAAGTTACTCCATTCATCAGAACCAGAAGCTGTAAAAACAGAAATAATCTTTAAATTTCCAGCTTTCCAGTGGTCCTTGAACTAGTCATGTGAGACTTAGAATAATTTTTTGAAAATTAAGCAAATCTAAGCTTAAAATCGCTTTACGTATGGCTTAATTAAAACCCATCAGCAAGGTTAAAGAAGCAATGTTGTCCTAAAATGAAAAATCGCCAAAACTAAACCATTTATCAGAGACAGAAACTGCAAAAGTGAAAATAATCTTCATTTTCTTGGCTTTTCAGTGGTCCTTGAATGAATTATGAGTGAATTTGGCTACTTTTTGGAAAATTGAACAAATCTAAGCTTGAAATCGCTTTATGTATGCCTTAATTAAAACCCATCAGTAAGTTTAAAAAAAACTACTGTTGCCCTAAAAAGAAAAATCACTAAAATCAAACCATTTATTAGAAATAGAAACTGCACAAATTGAAATAATCTTCCTTTTCTTGCCTTTCCAGTGGTCCTTGAATGAAGTATGTGTGACTTTGGTTACTTTTTGTAAAATTGAACAAATCTAAGCTTAAAATCACTTTATGTATGCCTTAATTAAAAACCATCAGCAGATTAAAAAAAAACAGTGTTGCCCTAAAATGAAAAATCACTAAAATTACTCCATTTATCAGAGACAGAAACTGCAAAAGTCAAAATAATCTTCATTTTCTTAGCTTTTCATTGGTGCTTCAATGAATCATGTGAGACTTTGGTTACTTTCTGGAAAAATAGGCAAATCTGAGCTTAAAATCGCAGAAAATAACATATTTAATAACAGTAATATATAGATGTGTGTGTGTGTGTGTGTGTGTGTATACTGAGAAGGTCTATGTTGAATGTAAAATAATATTAAAAATCTTAAAAACTGTGAAAAACCAAAAGAAAATTTTTGGCTCCAACAAGACACATATTTCAAATTTACTGTATTAATTACATTAGTAAATATAACTTCAATATTAATTGAATGATTATTTAGTAAAAATTAACAATTAAATTAATTATTATCTAAAACATATATAAGATTTTATTTATTAGAAGTTCACATATTACATTTTTTTATTTTTTTAGAATAAAAACGAACTGTAAATAAATAACATTTTCTGGGGGTTTTTTTCCCTTTTTTTGATTTAAAAATACAAATATTTCCAATTTATTAAAAGGAATAAACTGTTAAATACAATCTTATTATTGCAAACATATTTCTAAACTCAGATCTAATAACTGATAAAAGACGTGTCGGTTCTTTTACATGCGTCTGGCCCACTCAGACATATTTAGCATGTTTTCTGCTGTATTAAAAGACAGATTAGTGTTTATTCAGTCCAGAATGAATCAGTAGGTCCTGGTTCATCGCTGCTCTCTGGTTCTGGTTTCTCTCTTCCAAACATCACATTGCGATGCAGATCTCACTGCCAACACTCCCACACAGTCTGCACAACCGCCCGGATCAAAGGGAGGAAGCTCCTGTAATGACTTTCAGGAGCTTCGTCTCTTCATGTGGTCGACTTTACGGCTCCCGGCGGATCCCGGAGAACCTGAGCCAGCAGAAGCTTCCGGCAGCAGAACCACAGCAGTGCTTAAAGGGGGGCCTTCCCGGACTCTGTCATTACGGCTCTCTGTGGGGAGCCCAGGCCCGGTTCCTGAAAAGCTGCCTCTGAACACTTCACCGCTTCATTACACCGAAAACATTCACGTCGAATCTCCTCAGACTTCCAGAGCAGCACAATGGAGGAGCTATAAAAAGGCTCACGGCTCATTAGAGGTTCTGGCTTCCACCGCCTTCAACACTGAATCAGAGCCCGTTTAATCTGGTTCCTCTGACAAGAAACTACAATAAAAGAACCAATCCTCAGCTGGGTGGAGGTCTGGACTCTGACTGGGCCTCCAGAACATCCACCTTGTTGTCTTTAAACCATTTCTGTTTGCTTCGACTCATCGTCTGGATGGAAAACAAATCTTCAGAGTCTCAGTTCTCTCAGACTGCATCAGGTTGTCCTCCAGGATTTCTCTAGACTCTGCTGGATTCATTTATCCTCTACCTTTACAAGCCTTCCAGGACCTGCTGCTGACAAACATCCCCACGTCATGATGCTGCCACCACCATGCTTCACTTCAGAGGAGTCATAGGAGTCTTGGTGGCCTCCCTCATTAGTCTCCTTCTTGTAGCTCCTTCAGAGGAGTCATAGGTGTCTTGGTGTCCTCCCTCATTAGTCTCCTTCTTGTAGCTCCTTCAGAGGAGTCATAGGTGTCTTGGTGTCCTCCCTCATTAGTCTCCTTCTTGTAGCTCCTTCAGAGGAGTCATAGGAGTCTTGGTGGCCTCCTTCACTAGTCTCCTTCTTCTAGCTCCTTCAGAGGAGTCATAGGAGTCTTGGTGGCCTCCTTCACTAGTCTCCTTCTTCTAACTCCTTCAGAGGAGTCATAGGTGTCTTGGTGGCCTCCCTCACTAGTCTCCTTCTTCTAACTCCTTCAGAGGAGTCATAGGTGTCTTGGTGGCCTCCCTCATTAGTCTCCTTCTTGTAGCTCCTTCAGAGGACTCATAGGAGTCTTGGTGGCCTCCTTCACTAGTCTCCTTCTTCTAGCTCCTTCAGAGGAGTCATAGGAGTCTTGGTGGCCTCCCTCACTAGTCTCCTTCTTCTAACTCCTTCAGAGGAGTCATAGGTGTCTTGGTGGCCTCCCTCACTAGTGTCCTTCTTCTAGCTCCTTCAGAGGAGTCATAGGAGTCTTGGTGTCCTCCCTCACTAGTCTCCTTCTTCTAACTCCTTCAGAGGAGTCATAAGTGTCTTGGTGGCCTCCTTCACTAGTCTCCTTCTTCTAACTCCTTCAGAGGGGTCATAGGTGTCTTTATGATGGATCTAACTGCCATTTTTTTAATATTCTAAGCAGCCATTCAAGAACAAGACTACCAAGGGAGGCCACCAAGACATCTATGACTCCTCTTGAGGAGTTAAAAGCTTTATTCGTTTTTAAAACTTCCCGTCACTGTAAACAACGATGGAGGCCTCATTCCAGAGGTTTAAACTGTGCCTGAAGTCACAGCGTCCGTATCCAAGGACAACAAAGGCTTTTGTCGGGCATTTTGCTTAATTATGGAGGGTGTAAAAAGTACAGCACGTCCTTCAGAGAGGAAAATAAACCTCCCAGTGTGGAGTGGCTGCTTTCACATACCAGGCCTCAGTGTGTGGGTGTTACAAGGGCAAAGCGAGGGGAAGCAGGGTCGCAGCAGCTGTCGAGGGCTTCGGGGGGTGGGGGGGGGGAAACACAACGCTAAGCTCGGTTAATTCAAATAAACAATTCCTCCCTGCAGCGACAAATCCTGCTTTGAACCAAGTCTCCGCTCTTAAAGGGGGAGTTCGCCTCCTTTGAAGTGGGGTCGGATGAGGCGCTCAACCAGAGCCGAGGCAGCACCTGCAGCAGTCGGAGGCTCCTGGAAACATCGTCGTCGGCCTCAGCGCTGCGATAAGTCGCCGTAATTGAGGAAGCTGAAGCTGAAAATCCATCGGCATCATTGTTTTTAACTTAAACCCATTAGAGCTAATGTTTTTCTCCAGTGTCTTTACATCAGGAGCTGTTTTTGGCTCCACAACTGGTCGACGTTAGAAAGGTTTCCAAAGACTCAAGGCTTCAACAGCTGTGGTTGGTTCGTGTGTCTTTGTGGTACTTTCTTGTGTTTTTGCCTCTATGTTGTCGCTTTTTTGCACCTTAGTTGGAGTATTTGTTCTCTTTGTTGTAGTTTTTGTGTCTTTTTGCGTCTTTTCGGTGGCATATTATTGCGGTTTTTTTGGTTTCTAGTAGGGATGCACGATATTATCGGCGTTGGTTAATTTTGGCAATTATGATGTCGTACCAATAATTGAAAAATAAGCCGATAAAACGACCCGATAATAATAAAGACTTGGAATCTTGGTTTTTGCCGTTGGTTTGTGTGTTATGGTTTTTTACTCATGTCTGGCTCCTCAACCCCTCCCCTCCCTGACGGTACTGTCGCATGTGTGTGATGTCATCAGACTGCGCGGGCAGAGAGAAACAAGCAGCATGGCGTGGCACTCATAGACATATATATGTAGACGCCGCATTGACTGTGGAGGGACGTGCCTAAAGCTCCGCCATCTTGGTACAGGGCTAGCAGAGGGGGGAGTGAATGTAAGTCTATGGAGGTAAGAGGTTCTCCACAATCTTAAAGTAGAATTATTCACTGAATTTTCGGCTGATTTCTAAACGGTTTGGTTTGTTAAAAACGTCACACATGTAGCTTTGACACAGGATGCTTGGATGCTTTTGTTCTATTTATGTCTGTCTGTCCGTCCTCCATGTCTGACGTTTGTAACAAACAATATATGTTGACAACTGATGGATTTATGATCACTTTTATAGTGCAGACATGTCATTCCTCTATAGACGTAATGCACTGTAGGGGCGACTGGCACTGTACCAAGATGGCCGCCGCGTAGGCACGTCGGCTCCAATCGGCAGCAGCAGTCAACGCGGAGTCTACGTATATATGTCTATGGTGGCACTGACCAGTGTGGACTTTTTTTACTGTAACAGAAGAAGTTGTTTCACAAGGGCTGGTCCTGAATATCGGAATATCCGAATATTTGTTCGTTGTGGTGGTATTCGGATGATAATTTTGATACTCAAAAAGTCGTGAGCGCAGCCGAACGCCACCGAGCATTGCCGGGGCTGTAGTACGCCACCGGGCGCAGCCGAGCGTCGCCAGGGCTCTAGAACGCTGTGGTGGTTGCAGTAGGGGACCTGACAACTCCGGTGTAACACTACGTTGCGCAATCGGTTGACATTATCGGTATCTGAAATTGGCGTTATCGTGCAGCCCGAGTTTCTAGTAGTAGTTTTTTTGTCTCTTTGGGGTTGTTTCTTTCCCAGCATCTTTGTAGTAGTTTCTTGAGTCATCATCACGGGTGTAACTGTACACAAAAATCACGTTCCGGTACGTACATCGGTACGGAAGTCACGGTTCGGTTCGATACGGAACCCTCTGGAGTCGACGAACACGCCAGCGCATCAAAATGACATGACTGATTTAAGATGACGTAGCAGCAGCACGTAGCCTCACCGAGTCTTCGTTCCAACTTGTATCCAAAGTGTGGATTTCTAACTATCTACCAGTCTTTGAATTGTGTTGATCGGCCAAGTAAAACCAGAGTTATGACAGATAATAAACACCATACTTTCCCCACGTTTGGAGCTCCTTACAGCTTTGGTCTGGTCCACTTGTTTTACTGCTTTTTCATCCTTTACCAGGAAACCCAAGTGATCCCAGACGGGTGGTTTTAACCACGGCGGAGCGTCTTCCAGCTGTTAGCATTAGCCATCCCATTAGCATTAGCCATACGTCACAGAAGCACATCACCTACTTGTGACCCCTACTAGTTTTAATTCCTCAATACTGTTCAACTGTGAGACGCAGAAGGTCGACCACGTCATTCTAAATAGTCTTAACATGTTCGTACCGTGACACACCTCTGTACCGGACCGAAAGGGCCTGTATCGGTTGTTTTTTGTTGTTTGTTTTGCGTCTTTGTGATCATTTGTCTCTATCAAAGTTTTTTGTGTCTGTTATTTTTTGCATTTTTGTAGGTTTCGGTGTTTTTGTGGTGATATCTTGTCTTTTTGGGGTCGTTTTTTGTTCTTAGCAGTTGTGTTTTGTGTCTTTGCAGGAATTTTTGTGTCTCTTTGTAGTTGTTTCGTGTCTTTGCAGGAATTTTCGTGTCTCTTTGTGGTTGTTTTGTGTCTCTTTGTTGTTGTGTTTTGTCTCTTTGTTGTTGTGTTTTGTCTCTTTGTTGTTGTTTTTTATCTCTTTGTGGTTGTTTTGTGTCTCTTTGTTGTTGTATTTTGTCTCTTTGTTGTTGTTTTTTATCTCTTTGTTGTTGTTTTTTATCTCTTTGTTGTTGTTTTTAATCTCTTTGTGGTTGTTTTTGTCTCTTTGTTGTTGTATTTTGTCTCTTTGTTGTTGTGTTTTGTCTCTTTGTTGTTGTTTTTTATCTCTTTGTGGTTGTGTTTTTGCATATTTGTAGTAGTTTTGAGTCATCATGGTAGTTTTTTGTCTCTTTGTTGTTGTATTTTGTCTCTTTGTTGTTGTTTTTTATCTCTTTGTGGTTGTTTTGTCTCTTTGTTGTTGTGTTTTGTCTCTTTGTGGTTGTGTTTTTGCATATTTGTAGTAGTTTTGAGTCATCATGGTAGTTTTTTGTCTGTTTTTGCGTTTTTGTAGTGGTATTTTGTCTTTTTGTGGTCGATTTCGGTTCTTAGTGGTTGTTTTTTGTATCTGTGTTTGTGTTTTCTGTCTTTGTAGGAGTTTTTTGTGTCTCGGTTGACGCATTTTGGCTCTTTCTGTTTGTGTTTTGTGTCTTTCTAGGAGATTTTTGTGTTTTTGTTGTTGTATTTTGTCTTTTTGTGGTCGAGTCCGGTTCTTGGTCGATGTTTTTTAGCATCTGTGTGGTTGTTTTTCCATCTATTTGGTCGTATTTTGTCTCTTTGTGGTTGCGTTTTGTCGCAGTTTTTTGCGTCTCTGCATGTTTCTCCATCCTTGTGGTGTCATTTTGCCTCTCTGTGGCCATTTTCGGTTCTCAGTCGACGTTTTTCATGTTGTTTTTGCATCTTTCTGCTCGTATTTTGTCTCTCATTTTTTGCGTCTTTGTGGTTGCTGCATGTTAAAGCACCAAAGTCTGACAAAATCCCAAACAAACTAATCGACAGAGGCAGCAGCGAACCTGTAACTCCTGTTTTCCTCAGTAGAGTCTGGTGGCTTTGACGAGAGCGATGTAAGAGCTTCAGCTCCCATCAGAAAGCACTGAAAACATTCTAAATATAGCTTCACTCAAACCAGCACTGATTGTTTTAGCTGGTTCTCCTATTAAGCAGCTAGTATTTATCTCTTTGCTGACCCGTCCGCAGCCGTTGGTGGCTTTTCTTCGATCCCGGTCCTCACGTCTGCTGTCCTGAACCCGTGATCTACTGCAGCCAACACGCCTCCGACAGCCTTCCGCCCTCAACAATAGGAAACCCCAGAAAACCTTCTGCCCGGAGAGGAAATTGCATCCACTTAAACGCATGTGAGCAAACGAAATTCCCAATGTGAGCCTGAAAAATCAATACGCTGAAAGTGGAAAAGGTCTGGGGGGTCGACAGCCTCGCAGCGAAATGACGAATCTTCTCCAGCTCAGTGAACTCAGCACTGTTCGAGCGTCTTCCTCCTTCCTGCTGGCATTTCTCTTCCTCGTCTGCTGAATCTGAGCATCGTCTGTCGTGAGCTTTTTGTTATTCCCTCCTCCGTTCAGCAGAAGTTGTTCAATCAGCGAGTGGAAGCTGCTTTGTCTTGGCTTATTGTGATTTAACACGCTGCATCCTGAGCAACCTGCCTGATTTACTGCGCTCATTAAGGGCAGCGGCGGCGGCGGCTTTGTGCAGGTTTGGAGCGCAGGAGGGATTTAGCAGCATTACAGCGCTGCAGCAGGGCGATCATCAGTCCACTCATTCATGGCCGCAGAGGCCGATGTGAGCGGAAAGTCAAAGAGCATCTTCCACCTCCGCTTCATCTCCTCTCACCTTTTCTGCTGCCTTTTTTGCAGCGCGAGGGCACCTGAAGGACGGCAACGCAAACGCTCTAATCTGATCCAACGTAAGGGAGACGGGGAAAAACAGAGCAGCTGCATAATCCTGGAAGGCCGTCATCAGCGAGCAAACACCACGTTTAACCCTCTGAGCCCCGAAGCAGGTCGGAGAGGGGCGTCTTTAAAAGCTAATCTGCAAAATGACACCATTTATCCGAGCAGGAGACTGCAGAAGACAAAACGTTCCAACGCTCCTTGAACTAACCATGTAATAAGTATATTTCAACACATCTAAGCGAACATCTCTCGCTTAAAAATCTGCCAATAATCAACAGTTTGTATTAATTAAATTCTGAAAAAAGCTAAAAATTCTGTGGTTTTTGGTGCAACTATGAAGCAAAGACCGACTCAGCTGGAGAAACGCTCACATGACAAAAATTAATCGACTTTTTAGCTTCCAGCATCATGCAGGACTTATCCATGACTTATTCATCACTTCATTCTATATGTCTGATTTTAAAAACTGCTAAAAATCAACCATTTGCACTGGAAAGATTCTGTAAAAATCTAAAAATTCGGCTCACTTCAGAGAAACTGTGAAGCCATCAGTGACTCAGCAGCGACCAACAATCAAGTGTCAAAAATTCTTGGACTTTTTAGCGATCAACGTCACATCCTTCTAAATCTCACCTTTAAATTGTGATTTTATTGAAACTGTTTCATTCTACATTTCTGATTTTTAAAAATTTACCGTTTGCACTAACAACATTCTGTCAAAACCAAAGAATTCTGCACTGAGAAACACAACGGAAAAGACATCACTGACTCAGCTGCGACCCACAATCCCACGGCTAAAATTCAGGGATATTTCAGCTGTCAATTTCAAAATGCGAATTTTGGTTTTGTCAGATAAATTCACTCTATTCTACATGTCTGATTTAAAAGTTTGCCAAAAATCTACCGTTTGCACGAAACAAATTCTGCAAAAAACTAAATATTCTGTGTACCTCGACCTAACTGTGAAGCCATTAGTGACTCAGCAGCGACCAACGATCACCTGACAAAAATTCAGGGACTTTCTAGCTCGTTAATCATCACTTGTGACTTTTGGTTTTGTCGAGAAAATTAACAGTCTTAGCTTAAAATCATGATATTTCATCAAAATCACTTGAATCAACAGGTCTCCTTTAAAAATTTGCCAAAAATCAACCATGTCTGCAAACTGAATTCTGCAAAAAACAAAATATTTTGTGCACCTCAGCATAACTGTGAAGCCATCAGAGATTTGGCTGCAACCAACAATCAGGTCACAAAAATTCATTTAGTTGTCAATATCACACGCGACTTTTTGTTTTGTTTCATCTACTTCAGGAAAAAAAAAAATCTAAGCTTAAAATCGTGATATTTCAGCAAAATCACTCTATCCTGTACGCCTCATTTAAAAAATTTCCCAAAAATCAACCATTTGTTTTAACATAATTCTGTAAAAAATAAAAAATTCTGCCCTCCTTAATGCAACTGGGAAGTCATTAATGAATCATGTGCAACCAACAATCGTCTGACAAAAATTCATGGACTTTTTGGGCGTCAAAAATCACATTTGGCTTTTGGTTTCGTTGGGATAATTAACTAATCTTACCTTAAAATCATGACATTTCACTAAAATCACTTTAAAATTGCCAAAAATCAACCATTTGCACGAATCGAATTCTGCAAAAAACAAAATATTCTGTGCACTTTAACGAAACTGTGAAGCCATCAGTGACTCAGCAGCGACCAACGATCACCTGACAAAAATTCAGGGGCTTTCTAACTCGATCATCATCACTTGTGACTTTTGGTTTCGTGGGGAAAATGAACCAAATCTGCTCGGGACTCCCCCTGCAACGAGAAACTCGGAAAGCGGAGGTGGTGTGGGGTTTAACAAGAAAATGGTTCTGAACTGCTGATCTGACCTCGAGGTTACTTTCATTTTCTTTAATTGTCTCTTCAAACAATTATCAGTCTCACGTTTGAGCTTCCTGATGCCTGTTTTCACATCAAAATCACTTCATTTCACGTCTCGCTTAAAAATCTGCCAAAAATCAACCGTTTGCTTTAAAATAATTCCGTAAAAAATAAAAAATTCTGCACTTCTTAATGCAACTGGGAAGCCATCGGTGACTCGGCTGCAACCGACGGTCACCTGACGAAAAATCAGAAGCTTCACCTGAACTGCAGGCAGTGTTGACAGAGCAGAGAGGAGGCAAGCATGGAAGCTAACTAACATGGAGACAGTAAAATATCTAAAATCTACTTTTTCAGTGATTTACTGGATTCTAACTGTGTCTTAATGCTCTAAAGATATTTCCCTGTTTCTAGCTGAGGTGCAAGATTTTGTTTTGCAGCGAGAAAAGCAAATAAAATGTGACAGGAGCGAGGGAAAAAAAAACACCCAGAAGCTGCTTTGGGTTCAGAATCAGGGCACTTTGGGATTTATTCTCACTTTCAAGGAAAGCAGGAGGCAGAAACGCACCATAAGCTGCATTTCCTCCCGCTGCCGGCCAGAAAAACCCACTCTATCACCGCTCTGGACGGCATCGATCGAGCGTCAGCGGCTTCCTGTGCATCCATCACGCACAGATTTCACTTCCACGCCGGTGTCAATCAAAACGCAGTTGACTACGTTTGAACCCAGATTACAATCAATCGGCTGCCAATTTCTGGCGCGAGTCATTGAAATTCATCAGCGCTGACCTTTTCTGCGGGGAGCTCGGCAGAACTAGCATTTGATTTTATTCGCAAACCTGCCAGCGACAGATAACAGGGAGATTATGAGCAGGAAAAGGGCCGAATGCAGGCGGCTCTGGCTCTGTTTTTACATTTGCATATCGTCGACGCATTAATTAAATGATAAAACCAGAAACGGAGGAAGATTCTGAGGCGATCTGTCTGATGGGATAATGGAGGTGCTCGCTCTGTCGAATCACGGCTGCTGGAATCGAAACTTGAACCATCTTAAACTGAACTTTCAGGATGTCGAGCTTCAGTTTGGGGAATCCCTGCAGCTTTCTAGCCTCGCCGAATTCAGCGCATAAAACCGGCCGTGAGGGAAATAAAAGAGTGAACAGCGCCTCTCCGTCGCGAGAGGAAGAGGCGTTTTGTTGTTTCCCTCCTGGAGAAGCTTAGCCCACTGACCTTCATACAACTATTGAGTGTTCCAGCTTAAGAGCTTACATGTTGTGAAGCCGGCAAACCACCCTCCTCCACATCCTCCTCAAATATTGTGAAACTGAACTCAGCGGCTTCCACGGAACCGTTTCTTGATCCTCTTGAGGTTTAGCAAACACAACGATGGAATGTTACGCTAATTTAACTCGTTTTTCGTACGAAATGAGCTCTGAAATTTAATGGCGAGATGTTTTGAAGTAACCACGCAGCCAATCGACATTAACAACTAATAATAGCAGCTAATAATCTCAATCATGGCTCTCTGACAAGATAAGAAAAGATTCGAAACGGCATCAGACAGCAGAAAATTTCCTCTTATTAGCAACAAAAACAAACGATTCACTGAGACGACATTTAAAATTCAAGCCCCAAAGTAGAAAATCAACAGAAGTGAGTCCACCTGTCATTTCCAGTCAGTCTAACTGCATGAACGTGGTTGTAAATTGAGCTGTGGACGCCAGAACTATGTAGTGGATGCATGGTCCTGACAGTGAAGAGCCCCAATGGGTCCACATGGTAAAGAATCGCCAAAATCTGATGGTGACACTTCGCAAAGATGGAAATGGATGCAGGAAGATCAACTAATAATCAGTGGGATACAGTGTCAGCAGTAATCAGGAGGTACAGAAGGAGCCGTAGTACCACTAATCATGGCTGCAGTGGTCGTCCTCCTAAAATAACTCCACAGACGGTGAACTGCTTTCACAATCCAGCTCTGAAAACCAGCAATTCATCTTTGGAACAGTGTTTATGAAGCCTGACGAATACTCAACAGCAGGATGTGCACCTGTGGGCTGTGTCTATCTGCATGTCTTCATCATGGCTCCACATGACAAAGAACTGCCAGAAGAGCTGAAATAATATGACTGTAAGGCTGCAAGAATGCATGAAAATCAACTAAGAGAGACACAGCTGCAGCAGTAATCAGGAGGTATAGGAGGAGCCATAGTACCACTAATCATGGTTCAACCTAAAATAACTCCACAGACAGTAAAATGATTTTACCTGAAGCCTGATGCATGTTTGGAGCAACTTCTTCAATCAGATGAAGATGAATTTATTTGGCTCAGATGGAGTCCAGCATGTTTAAACCTGACCAGGACCACCACTGTGAATGCATAGTCCTGACAGTGAAGAACAGAGGTGGGGGTGTGATGATATGGGGTTACATGAGTACAAAAGATGTTAGAGAGTTGATATTTATAGATGAATGTCTGTTAAAACCAAAATACTGGCTGACTAGGTGACTCCCCGTCTGCAGAAGCTTGAAGAAGAGGAATATTCTAGCATGAGAACCATCCAAACAAAAAAATCACACAAGAGTTTCTACAGAAGAGAAACCATGACCTGGACAAGTATGTCACCTGCGTCAACTCCACGGTGAACGCATAGTCCTGACAGCGAAGCACGGTATTCAAAAGAGAAAGGTAGAGCAATACAACCCCTCCAGCACCTGGTTAAGACCACAACAGTGAATGCATAGTCCTGACAGTGAAGTACGGCATTCAAAAGCGAAAGGCAGAGCAATACAAAACCTCCAGCAGCTTGCTAGGGCTACCAGAGTGAATGCATAGTCCTGACAGTGAAGGACAGTATTCAAAAGAGAAAGGTAGAGCAATACAACCCCTCCAGCACCTGGTTAAGAACACCACAGTGAACGCATAGTCCTGACAGTGAAGTACAGTATTCAAAAGAGAAAGGTAGAGCAATACAACCCCTCAAGCACCTGGTTAAGACCACCACAGTGAATGCATAGTCCTGACAGTGAAGTACGGCATTCAAAAGAGAAACTTAGAGCAATACAACCCCTCCATCACCTGGTTAAGACCACTACAGTGAATGCATAGTCCTGACAGTGAAGGACAGTATTCAAAAGAGAAACTTAGAGCAATACAACCCCTCCATCACCTGGTTAAGACCACTACAGTGAATGCATAGTCCTGACAGTGAAGTACAGTATTCAAAAGAGAAAGATGGAGCAATACAAAACCTCCAGCAGTTCGCTAGGGCTACCAGAGTGAATGCATAGTCCTGACAGTGAAGAACGGAGGTGGGAGTGAGAGACACTGAAGAAAATTATTACTTATATAAATAGGAGTTTCAATATAGTAAATAAACAATAAGGGTTTTACTTTCATTTTTGCTCTCGTCCTAAACATCCATGATGCTTCACTGGATTTGTTGTCTTGTACAGTTTCAGCTGCTTCCAGGAAAAGCTCCACGTCTTCAGCCGTTACATAAAGCTTGTTTACTTTGCTGCGTAGTCGTCCAAACCCTATATCCTTTTCTACGGCACCGTTCTTCCCCGCGTTTCCAACCCAACTCACACAAAGGAAGCTACAGAACAAACACAACAACATGATAACTTCGCAGCCTCATCATCGGCTATTATTCTGTGTATTATATAAGTATAATGGTATGTTTACGTGTTCATCCAGCATCCCCCCTGTAATTCATTAACTGGAAATGTAGACAGAAAGGAGGTTAATAGAGTGGCCCGGTTGCCTAGCAACTCAGTGATGTCTTTCTTTCTTTTTTTTTTAATTTACACTCAAAGAAGGGCAATGACTCAAGGGCCAACAGGAGGACCACTTTGATGTGACACAAAGGGACAAGGCGAGTCTGGAAATATGGAAGCGTACAGTCAGCTACAAAAAACACAAACTACACTTCACCAAAACGTCATTTATCAAGTGAATATTTGATTTTAACCTTCATGGAAGCGGTTTAAAGTCCAGCTGAGATCAAAATCTGCTGGAATCTGTGACGTGCACCAAATGGAGGCGGTGAATTCTGGTATTTGGAGCACATGCAAGCTGGGAAATGTCAAACCGGCAGCCGTAAACTGTTGCTTTTCAGAGAAATCCGACTGCAAAGGATGATCAGCTGCCAGGAAGAGGACGCCTCCGAGACTGAAGCTCTGTGGCGGCGAGCATCTCTGACTGAGTACATCCAGTTCCTGAGCGATGCAGAGGTGGTCTGAAGGACGATTTTCTCGGCGTACAGCGAGGGAAACAATGGACACGGCGGAAAAAAAATGAGTCATCCTGTTTCAACTCGGCCCGAACAGTGTGAAAAACCCAAAGAGGGATCGATGCGCTCGCTGAAGGGAGGGCAGGTGGGCGAAGCTGTGGGTGTTTGCTTAGCAGAGTGGCTAATTCTGTCGGAGTCAAAGGGCACAGAGAGACTGAAGCAGAGCTGCCGAGGAAAAAAGAGAAACCACACTTCTGTCCTCGCTCTCCGTGTTCTCAACAGTTGGCCGGGATTCGGTGCAGCTTGCAAACACTTCGGGCCGCACGATGCTGGAAAAGACGGACGGAGCTGTGATATTTTGCTTTTACTAGCGGCTGATTTGATAAACTATTAGGGAGGAGTTGGGGTGTTTTTGTAGGGGAGGGAATCTGCATTTAAAACAGCAAACAACATAAAAACACAGAGCTCTGTGCCGCTGATTTAAATAATCAAACTGGGGTCAACGTCATCCTTTCTAAATATTCCCACACAGCTTCACCTGAGTTCAGAGCGTCTCCGAGAGGCTTATTGATAGAAGCTACAATATACAGATGTTCCCTAAACGCCTCACATCAGGCTGCAGTAGAAGCTAGCTAGTCGGCTGTGCACAGAGAAGCTTCTAGTCTCGATTTAGACACATTTTGACGAGTTTTGGACACGTTTTTGTCATGTTGGACAAATTTTGAGTCATCTTGGACAAGTATTTGTTAAATTACAAAGTACCAATGGTCCATAAACGCCTCACATGCAGGCTGCAGCAGAAGCTAGCTAGTCGGCTGTGCACAGAGAAGCTTCTAGTCTCCACTGCAGCAGCTCAGACAGCTGAGAGACCAAGAATAAGCGAGAATACAGTTGTGGAAAAAGGCGTTCTAATAACGGATGTAGTTTATTTGACTTTAGTTATTTAAAATCGACAAATTCTGTGTGGTTTTGAACAAGATTTGAGTCATTTTATACAAGTTTTTTTCATTTTAGACAATTTCTTAGTGGACAAGTTGTTGTCAAACTACAATTTACAGATGTTCCCTAAACGCCTCACATCCAGGCTACAGTAGAAGTTAGCTAGTCGGCTGTGGACAGAGAAGCTTCTAGTCTCCACTCAGTTACTGCAGCAGCTCAGACAGCTGAGAAACCAAAAATTAGTTAGAAAATATTTGTGAAAAAAGGCATCCTAATGTCAGATTTAGTTTATTTTACTTCAGTTATTTAAAATCGACAGATTCTGTGTGGTTTTGGACAAGTTTGGGGTCAATTTAGACACATTTTGATGAGTTTCGGACACGTTTTTGTCATTTTGGACAAATTTCGAGTCATCTTGGACAAGTTTTTGTCAAATTACAAAGTACCAATGTTCCCTAAACGCCTCACATGCAGGCTGCAGTAGAAGCTAGCTAGTTGGCTGTGCACAGAGAAGCTTCTAGTCTCCACTGCAGCAGCTCAGACAACTGAGAGACCAAGAATTAGCGAGAATACAGTTGTGGAAAAAGGCGTTCTAATAACGGATGTAGTTTATTTGACTTTAGTTATTTAAAATCGACAGATTCTGTGTGGTTTTGGACAAGATTTGAGTCATTTTAGACGCATTTCGGCGAGTTTCTGGCAGGTTTTTGTCATTTTGGGCAAATTTTGAGTCATTTTATACAAGTTTTTTTCATTTTAGACAATTTCTTAGTCATTTTGGACAAGTTGTTGTCAAATTACAATTTACAGATGTTCCCTAAACACATCACATCAGGCTACAGTAGAAGCTAGCTAGTCGGCTGTGGACAGAGTCGGATGTAGTTTATTGGACAATTTCTGTTTAGTTTTGGACACATTTTGAGTCATTTTAGACACGTGTTCACGAGTTTCTGACAGTTTGTTGTAATTTGGACAAATTTTGAGTGATTTTTACAAGGTTTTTGTCAAATTACAATTTACAGATGTTCCCTAAACACATCACATCCAGGCTACAGCAGAAGCTAGCTAGTCAGCTGTGCACACAGAAGCTTCTAGTCTCCACTCAGTTACTGAAGCAGCTCAGACAGCTGAGAGGCCAAAAGTTAGTCACAAAATAGTTGTGAAAAAAGGCGTTTTACTGTCAGATTTAGTTTATTGGACAAATTCTGTGTAGTTTTGGAAACATTTTGAGTCATTTTAGACACGTGTTCACGAGTTTCTGACAGTTTGTTGTAATTTGGACAAATTTTGAGTGATTTTTACAAGGTTTTTGTCAAATTACAATTTACAGACGCTCCCTAAACGCCTCACATGCAGGCTACAGTAGAAGCTAGCTAGTCGGCTGTGCACAGAGAAGCTTCTAGTCTACATTCAGTTACTGCAGCAGCTCAGACACCCAAAATTAGTTAGAAAATATATGCATAAAAAGGTGCTCTGCTGTCGGATGTAGTTTATTTGACTTTAGTTATTTAAATTGACAAATTCTGTGTGGTTTTGGACAAATTTTGAGTCATCTTGGACAAGTATTTGTCAAATTACAAAGTACCAATGTTCCCTAAATGCCTCACATGCAGGCTGCAGTAGAAGCTAGCTAGTCGGCTGTGCACAGAGAAGCTTCTAGTCTCCACTGCAGCAGCTCAGACAGCTGAGAGACCAAGTATTAGCAAGAATACAGTTGTGGAAAAAGGCGTTCTAATGACGGATGTAGCTTATTGACTTTAGTTATTTAAAATCAACAAATTCTGTGTGGTTTTGGACAAGATTTGAGTCATTTTAGACACATTTCGACGAGTTTCTGGCAGGTTTTTGTCATTTTGGGCAAATTTTGAGTCATTTTATACAAGTTTTTTTCATTTTAGACAATTTCTTAGTCATTTTGGACAAGTTGTTGTCAAATTACAATTTACTGATGTTCCCTAAACGCCTCACATGCAGGCTACAGTATAAGCTAGCTAGTCGGCTGTGCACAGAGAAGCTTCTAGTCTCCACTGCAGCAGCTCAGACAGATGAGAGACAAAAATTAGTTTAAAAAGAGTGAAATATTGTGTTTTAATATCAGATTTACTAAATCTGACTCTGGACAATGGTCTAAATTGACAAATTTAACAAAAGCTTGTGTTATTTTGGACAAATTTCAAGACATTTTGGACAATCATTGAGTTATTTTGGACAGTTTTTTGATCCATTTTGTCATTTTGGACAATAAGTGAGTCAAGCTGAAGACATTTAAACACATTTTGAAGACTTTAGAAACATCTTGGACACACACTGATGAGCTAAAGTGGAAGTTTCAATTCATTTTGGATATTTTTGATAATTTTGGATAAATCTGGAAGAACTGGAGAAGTTTTTAATTTGAAATAAGGTGTTCTCGTGTCAGACTTACATTAAATCAAGTCATTTTATCTACGTGGGCTGTCCTGTATGAGCGGAGCATTTGGACACACAGTTGATCGTGTTGATTTAATTAGTATTACAGTGCTTCGTGCAGCCGTGTTGTGTTTTGTTTTTGCAACCAGGTCTTCCTTTCCGGTGTTTTTCTGCATGTCAACAAACTGTGCGTCTTTTAAATAAAGGTGAATAAAAATAAAGTGCATCATCCATGAACCTTTAAACCGACTGAATGTTGTTCTTTGGGACGGACTCGGTCACAGGAAATGGGATCAGCCTCTTTCACATCAGGAGAAGCTGCAGCCTGATGTGTTTGGCGTCGATGCTGAAACGATAGATCGCTCGGCCCTGCCTGTTCTTCCTCTACATTAGCGACGGCCTTTAAAAGAGCTCGATGGGCAGCAGAGAGGAGCTGCCATTAGTGCAGCCGGCCTCCCTCCTGGAGGTGCTGAGTCAGCGTGAAGCCCGGCTGACCCGACTCGGCAAAACCTCCCGTCAGCCGGTCAGGAGACGTCATGTGGACCTCCTCTGTTCGTCCTCTAAACTCCGCTCAGCCGTCTGGTGGCTTCTTCTTCTCCTTCCCGCCATCCTCACCACCACAACACCCCCCGTCCAGCCCCCGATGAGGCGTCTCCTCCCGGCGTCCGGCCGTCCGTCTGCCAGCCGACTCTTCTGCTTTTCTGACGCTCCAGCGACTCATACATCCTCTTTCGCTTTCTGTCACGCCATCAAAACGTCTGGAGTGAAAACAAAGACCTCACATGACAGCTCAGACTCGACTCGGTGCCACAGATTCAGCCGATCTGAGTCCTGGTTAAATGCACGCTGTAAAAAACACTAAATCTAGAACTACTTAGTGCCTCTCATCACTTCTTTATGTCGCTTCAAAGCAGAAGAAACCTCCTGGTCGAATAAAAAGTCACTGTAAATCCAGAAACCAGGGGCCGAACGGTGCATTCAAGGCAAAGCTCCACATTTCCACACTGTAAAAAATAAACTTTTAAAACTGTTGTAATGTTTTGAACAGTTCTCTGTTATTTTACTGACTTTCTTTGTTTTGTTAAATTCCAGATAAAAGCTTGTAAAATCACTAAAAATATGTTATGGTTGAAAAAAAAAAAAAATATATATATATATATTTTAGATTTTTGATATTTTTAGTAATTTTTTTCAATGTTGTTGATCCATAAATGTACATCATTTATTGTATTTAATCAGCCAAAATATCATTATTTTAAAATTATTGATGTTTGACATTATTTGAAAGGGAAAAAAACTACATTAATGTTTTTAACTGTTAATTAATTTGACAGATTTTCCCTGGTTTGCTAAATTCACGGATAATATTGAGGAAAATCACGGAAAAATAATAATAATTTGGATGTTTATTTTATAAAAAAAAACACCAAAAAATAAATAATGAAAAAAAAAAAACATAAAGGCATCAAAAATTTGTATTTTTAAAAATGGCATTTTTTAAAAGTATAATACACCATAAAAATTCAAAATTTAATTTAAAAGCTTTTTTCTATATGTAAAGCAGCAAAAAAAAGTCATTATTTTACGAGGATTTGCCATTAATTAAAAGCAAGGATTTAAAAATAGTACATACGTTATACAACATAATAACATAACGTTATTTTGTGTACATTTAATATTTTTTTTTGTTTTGTAAATTACAGAAAATAAATATTAATTAATTTAAAATTAATTAATCAAATTAATTAATTTTTGATTGATTTAATTAATTTAAATTATTATTATTATTATTACTAATTTAATTAATTACGATTAATTTACATTTTAATGGTTTAAAAAAAAAGACAGGCCAAAACTGTCATCGCAATAATCTGTATTTTAATTTTCCTGTATAATATCATCATCATTTTATAGATATTTGCTCTTATTTTCAGGGTTATTTTTTATTATTTTCCAACATTTTTGTCTGTCTTTAACATACATGTACTTCAGATTTGTTGTTGTTGGTTGTTGTTGTTGTTTTTTTCCTCGGTCGCTGCTGCTGAGATCAATACGAGGAGGGGGAGGGGCTTCTCTGAAACGTGAAGCTGAGCAGCAGAACGAGGACGAAGCATCAGCATCATCAGAAACCAGCAGAGAGGATCTGATGTCCAGCTTCACCTCACTGTTTGATCAGCCGACTGTATTCCTTCCTCATTTACTCCAGAATGTTTCCTTTATTTTTTTCCTTCATTTTTATTTTATATTTCTTCATTTTTTCCTTAATTTTTCTTCATTTTTTAAAAAATTTTTCTATAATTTTGTTCCTTAGTTTTTATTATATTTTTTCTTCATTTTTTTCTTATTTTCCTTCATTTTTATTTTATTTTTCCCTTGATTTCTCTTCATTTTTTCCTTCATTTTTCTTTTATTTTTTTCTTCTTTTTTTCCTTCATTTTTCCTCATTTTACTTCATTTTATTTTATTTTTTCCTTCATTTTTTTCTTTTATTTTTCCTCGTTTTCCTCAGTTTTTCTTTTATTTTTTCCTTTATTTTTCTTTTTTCCTCATTTTTTTTTCTTTTTCCTTTATTTTTTCTTATTTTTTCCTTCTTTTTCCCTCCCGTTTCTTAATTTTTCCTCCTTTGCCTTTCTTTATCCTTCATTATTTCTTCATTATTTCCTTCATAATGAAGGAAATAATGAAGAAATAATGAAGGATAATTATTCCTTCATTATTAATTATCCCCTTATGTTTCCTTTATGTTTCCTTTATGTTTCCTCTGTGTTTCCTTTATGTTTCCTCTATGTTTCCTTTATGTTTCCTCTATGTTTCCTCTATGTTTCCTTTATGTTTCCTCTATGTTTCCTCCATGTTTCCTTTATGTTTCCTTTATGTTTCCTCTATGTTTCCTTTATGTTTCCTCTATGTTTCCTTTGTTTCCTCTATGTTTCCTCTCTTTTTCTTCGACATACTTCCTCTCCTCCGTCTGTAAACTTCGCCCACCTTGAGCCCTTCAGGTCCATCAGAACATTTCTTTTCTCTCTGCTTCGTTTCTCTCGTCTCTGCATCGTCACACTGGATCCTACTGGATCCTACTGGATCTGGAACAAACTGGAAAAAACCGACGCTGAGACATTTTGTTTTTCTGCGATTTGAAAAATTGCAGGAATTTTCCAGCAGATGACTCAGCGTTTGGAAAGAATGAATCACCGAGGAGCGTTTTGGAGAAGAAAACATGTTGGTAGAAAAACTCCTCGACAGCCGAGAACCGCCTCTGATCAACGATTCTGTCGCTGAAACATCAAAACACGACCAACCAGAACGTCTCAGACCTCATCGGTTTCAGAGGAAAAGCCCAGAACGCCTCACCGGCAAAACATGTGCTCATCAACAGACGCTGCAATTCACAGATGTTCCCTGAACGCCTCATGTTCAGGCTACAGTAGAGGCTAGTTAGCTAGTTAGCTAGTTAGCTAGTTAGCTCAGAGCAGCTTCTAGTCTCCATCAGTTACTGCAGATTAAAAATTAATGTACAAACGGTGAAATCAGACGTTCCATCGTCAGATTCGGCCATTTTGAAATATTTCAGACTGAGTTTGAAGAAGCGTCAAAACATTTTGGGTCATTTTTGAGTGATTTTGGACAATTTTCGATCCATTTTTGTTGATTTTGGACAAATTTTGAACAATTCTGCAGAAATGTGGCATGATTTCGAAGAACTTTCGAGACCTTTCAGACATTTTTGAGGAAATTTTGCACCATTGTGGACAAATGTTGAGTCCGTTTCAAGGTTTTGGATGAGGCTGGCGTCATTTTGCATCGTTTCAAAATCATTTATTCTAAGTTTTGAGTAATTTCGGTGAAGTTTCAAGTCATTTTGGACTAATTTGGAGTCATTTCAGACACTTTTTAGGTTGTTCTGGAAAAGTTTTGACACATTTTGTAAAGGGTTTTGTCATGTTCGACCAGTCTGGAGTCATTTTGGGTCATTTCTGAGTCATTCTGGAGAAGTTTCAAGACCTTTCGGACACGTTCATGTTGTTTTGAAGAAGTTTTAGTTAAGTTTCAAGACCTTCTGGACATGTTCATGTCAATTTTAGAAAGTTTCAAGTCACTTCAGACATGTTTTTGCCACCTTGGAAGGGTTTTAAGCCATTATTGGTAAATTCAGAGTCATTTCGGAGACATTTCAAGACATTTCGGACATTTTTCAGGTAGTTTTGGAACGGTTTCGAAACATTTTGTAAAAGGTTTTGTCATGTTCAACACTTTTAGAATCATTTTGGGTCATTTTTGAGTCATTTTGAAGAAGTTTTCGGTACATTTCGAGACCTTTTGGATGCAGTCTTGTTATTTTTAGGAAGGTTCAAGTCATTTCAGACGTGTTTTTTGCCACCTTAGAAGGGTTTTGAGCCATTATGGGTAAATTCTGACTCTTTTTGGACACTTCTTAGGTAGTTTTGGAATGGTTTCGAGACATTTTGTACAGGGTTTTGTCATTTCAGAAAAGTTTTGAGTCATTATAGATACATTCTCAATCATTTTGGAAAAGTTTCAAGACATTTTGGACACTTTTTAAAGTAGTTTTGGAACGGTTTCAAAACATTTCGTGAAGGATTTTGTCGTGTTCAATGAGTCTGGAGTCCTTCGGGGTCATTTTTGTTTCATTCTGGAGACGTTTCAAGAGCTTTCAGACACAGTCTTGTCCGTTTTAGGAAGGTTTAAGTCATTTCAGACGCATGTTTGCCATTTTGGAAGGGTTTAGCGTCATTATGGGTAATTTTGGAGTCATTTTGCAGAAGTTTCAAGACATTTCAAACACCTATTAGGCAGTTTTGAGACGTTTTGTACAGGTTTTTGTCATTTTAGACATGTTTGGAGCCATTTTGGGTCATTCTTGGGTCAAGTTCCAGGACCCTTTAGTCACGTTCATGTCATTTTGAAGACATTTTAGGTAATTTTGGAAAAGTTTCAAGACATTTTGGTTGTGTTTTTGTCAATTTTGACGTCATTTTGGACATTTTTTTAATGAATATGGACGAGAATTGACATCGTTTTAAGTGTTTCTCTCCTTAAATAAAGTTGAATAATAAAAACTCAGTGTTTCTTAGAGCTGCTCGTGTGTTTTCTTTTCTTGCAGTTTGCAGCAAAACAAGTTGTCAATGCAGAAAGCCATTTATATCTGCGGCCTCCGTCCTCCACCTCCTCCGTTCTTTACTTCATGTTCTCTTCTTCTTGTTTGCAAGTGAAGCTGCAGCATCTCGACTGCTTCACCCGCAAACAGCAACACGACCGAGACGACGACGACGAGCCGCTGAGTCACGTAAACGACGACGGAGAGAAACGTTCACCTGCTTCTGAATTCTAACAGCTTGATGTCTGTTTACTGTCAAACAGCAGCTTCCTGGAAAACCGGCGACGCTTCCTCAGAAACCACATTTCAGCTGCAGCACGAACTCTGCAGAGTGAAGACAGGACGAGGTCTGTTGGGTACGTTTGCACAACTTTGAACTCGTTCCAGAGAAGTTTCAGGACAAGCTTTGAGCCGTACTCGACAGGTTTTTGGCATTTTATAAGATTTTTGACGCATTTTGAAGAAGTTTTGGACAAACGTTGAGTCATTTTGGATCATTTTTGTGATTTTAGAGACAAATTTAGAGACACTTTAGAGAAGTTTCACTATATTTTAGATGCATTTCTTGCTATTTGGACACATTTTGAGCCACTATGGACACTTTTTTTGTCATTTTGCACAATTTTTTGACCTGTTCTTGGAGTTTGAAGTTCCAAAATCTATCATCCATGGTCCGTGTACGTCGCGGCCATTTGTTTTCTTATTTTGAGATTTCAAAACAAAAACGAAAAATAAACCGTTTCCCTTTTTTTCAGTGATAATACAAAATGAAAAACGGAAAACAGGCCCTAATTCATTATCCATTATCTGTTATCCGATTTAATTAGATGTGTTTGTAAATGGAAATTAAAATTAAAATACACCCGTGGAAAACTTATTTCTCTACTTCCTGTTGGTTTTGGCTCCGTGACCCGTCTGACTTCTGAAGAGGAGCTAGCAATTTAGCTAGCTCTGCTAAATGGTGGAGCTAGCGATTTAGCGCTAGTGATTTAGCTCCGCCGTCAGCGCTAAATCGCTACTTTGCTTTCTGGCAAAGCTAAAGTAACAGAAAACCTCCAAACCTCCCCAAAAACGTCCCAAAAAGCAGCCAAATGCTAGCGATTTAGCGCTAGCGGCGGAGCTAGCAGCACCACAAGGTCCCTCCAAAGGGACAAATAAACCCCACGCTGGTGAAAAGTCCACTGTGAAATAATGAACAATGTGAGCCAAGCAACGTTTGGACCCCACAGTGGGTCTTCATCAGGCCACGGCACACAGCAAGGTCTGCTAACAGTGAGCTAACACTGGAGCTTTAGATACCAGATCCTTCCTCATCAGAAGTCAGACGGGTCACGGAGCCAAAACCAACAGGAAGTAGAGAAATAAGTTTTCCACAGGTGTATTTTAATTTTAATTTCCATTTACAAACACATCTAATTAAATCAGATAACGGATAATGGATAATGAATTAGGGCCCGTTTTCTGTTTTTCATTTTGTATTATCACTGAAAAAAAACGGGAAACGGTTTATTTTTCGTTTTTATTTTGAAATCTCAAAATAAGAAAACAAATGGCCGCGACGTACACGGACCATCCATCTCGCAACAAGAGTGCCAAAAAAGTTACTTATATAAAAGAAGAATTGCAGAATACTGTAATGTTGAAAAAAATGAATTTAAGCCTCCCTTTTATGAATTTTTCTGATGAAGCTGCAGATTCTGGCTGATTAGTTCAAAGACCGTCGGAAAGCTGAAAATCAGTGGATTTTTTTCTGTTTGTATGATTTCTGGCACATAAATGGTGCCTTTATGGTGATTTTTTAACAAATATCACGTCTTTAAAAGCAGAAAAAGGGGTCCTGGGGTTCAGATAAATAACAGCTTCAGATGAGAGGCCTTTAGATGGGGCCACTAATGAGCTCTGAATTAGTTTAACTCAGGTTCTCGTGTTTATTTTCGTCTCCGGCTGTGATTCAGTGACCTTAATTCTCCCTGATTACCAAACAGACTTTCCTCTGACCTTTTTATACAATCAAACTATCGAGCAGCCCGAGTTAAACGATCACAGATCACAGATCAGCCTGGATTCGGAGGTTTGGGCCACCGAGCTGAGAGGCTGCACCGACTGACCTGCTCTGGCTGAAACCTCACATTACGCAACAGCATTAATAAAACAAACACCTCAGCAGCAGGAACTAAAAGGCAGCCTGGGTAATTAATAACTTTAAGCCTCTAGTCTCCATCCGTTGCTGCAGCAGCTCAGACGGCTGAGAAACCAAAAACTTACTGGTGTTGATTAGATTTGGACAGTTTTTAGTCGCTTTGGAGAAATTCTGAATCACTTTTGGACAAGTTTTGTGACATTTTAGAGAGATTATAGACGTTCTGGACAATTTCTGAGTCATTTTGGACAATGGATCCTCACATCCAGGCTACAGTAGAGGCTAGCTAGTCGACTATACACAGAGAAGCTTCTAGTCTCCACTCAGTCATTCTGAAGAAGTCATTTTATACTAGTTTTTGGCAGTTTACAAATTACAGATGTTCCCTAAACGCATCACATGCAGGCTACAGTAGAAGCTAGCTAGTCGGCTGTGCACAGAGAAGCTTCTAGTCTCCATTAATTACTGCAGCAGCTCAGACGGATGAGAGACCCAAAATTAGTACGAAAAGCCAATTTAATGTAGGATTTATTTAATTTGACTTGAACATTGCAAAAAATAACAAAGTATGAGTTACTTTGGGCAAGTTTCGAGTCATTCTGGACTATTTTTAAGACATTTTACACTAATTTTAAGTCACCCAAGACAAATTTTGATTCATTTTGGACAAGTTTCAGACGACAGGAGAAGCTAGATAGTCGGCTGTGCACAGAGAAGCTTCTAGTCTCCACTCAATAATTCTGAAGAAGTCATTTTATTCTAGTTTTTGTCAGTTTACAAATTGCAGATGTTCCCTAAACACATCACATGCAGCCTACAGTAGAAGCTAGCTAGTCGGCTGTGCACAGAGAAGCTTCTAGTCTCCATCAGCTACTGCAGCAGCGCAGACAGCTGAGAGACCAAAAATTTAGTTTGAAAAGCCAATTTAATGCAGGATTTACTTAATTTGACTTGTAAATTGCAAAATGTAACAAATTATGAGCTACTTTGGACAAGTTTTCGAGTCATTTTGGACTAATTCCAAGACAATTTAGACTAATATTAGGCCGATCCAGATGAATTTTGATTCATTTTGGAGAGGTTTCAGACTACAAGAGAAGCTAGCCGTTCAGCTGTGCACAGAGAAGCCTCTAGTCTCCGTTCAGTAATTTCGAAGAAGTCATGGTAAACACATCACATGCAGGAAGGCTACAGTAGAAGCTAGCTAGTCGGCTGTGCACAGAGATGCCTCTAGTCTCCACTCAGTTACTGCAGCAGCTCAAACAGATACACAAATTACAAGTTTTGATTTTGCTTTTTGAGTAATTTTGGAGAAGTATAACATCATTTTGGACAAGCTTGGAAACATTTTAGAGAGGTTTCTAGACATTCTGGACCTTTTTACGGTTAATTTTGGACAATGAAACATCACATGTAGGCTACAGTAGAAGCTAGCTAGTCGACAGTGCACAGAGAAGCTTCTAGTCTCCATTCAGTTACTGCAGCAGCTCAGACAGAACTTAGAAAAGCTCCAAAATAGAAAATCTGAACCGTCTTTTCACAATGAATTTACATCCTCCTTTCAGGAAAAGCAGCATCAGTGGACTCCCTCTCGGTTGTCTTCCTCAGCTCGCTGCCTGGGATCTCATCTCACACTGTAAAGTCTGGATCTGCCTCCTCTCAGGGTCTCAAAGCACAAAGAGACACATCAAATCCTTCAGTCGCGACTCGCAGCGAATCCCAATCTGTTCCCCCTTCATGCACGAGAAAACACAACGTACGAGCTGAAGCCTGAAAGGACCCCTGAACCTCCAACAGCCGAGCAGCTTCTCCTCTCGCAGAATGAAAACGAGGATTTCAGCGAAGCCCTGAAGAAGCAGCAGTCGGCCTGCATGTTCTCTGAAGCCCAGAGCTCAGCGACAGCTTCGAAAAGACGCTTGTCTTTGAGGAAAATTGCACAAATTACACCATTTATGGAGACGGAAACACGGAAAAACAGAAGTAGTTGTTGGATTTTCAGCTTTGCAACAGTTTAACTGGAAAAAATCAACAAAACTGAGCCGAAAATCCTGAAATTAAACGAATAAAATGAATAATATTTATAATAAAAATGTACAAAAGCCTAAATTACACCTTTTATCAGAGGCAGAAGCTGCAGAAACTGAAAAATGGTTGATTTTACACTTTCTGACGGTCTTTGAACTGCTCATCTGTGAAACGCAAACCAAGTATTGGCTTAGAATCGTGACATTTTATCAAATTTACTTTATTCTACTCGCAGCATCCCAAACTAAACCGTCTGCAGCAACCAGATTCTGTAAAAGTGGAAAAATTCTGCACTTCTAGACAAAACCGAGAAGACGTCAGTGACCTGGCTGTGACCGACAGCGACGAGGCAAGAATTTAAAGACCTAATCTATTTGGATCATTTTTCCATATTTTTATGTCATTTTTGCATCTTTTTGAATCTCTTTTGTTGTTTTTGCATCTTTTGAGTCATTTTTGCGTCAATTTTGCATTTCTTGGGTCCTTTTGGGTAATTTTCCCATATTTTTGAGTCATTGTCGCATATTTTGGGGTCTTTGCTTCATCTTTTTAGGTCTTTTTGTGTAGTTTTTGTATCTTTTGTGTCATTTTTGCATCTTTCTGGGTCTTTATTGCATCTTTTGTGTCATTTGTGTGTAATTTTTCCATATTTTTATGTCATCTTTGCATATTTTGGGGTCTTTGCTGCATCTTCTTGTGTAGTTTTTGTATTTTTTGTGTCATTTTTGTGTCAATTTTGCATCTTTCTGGGTCTTTTGGGTCATTTTTGCATCTTTTGTGTCATTTTTATGTCATTGTTGCATATTTTGGGGTCTTCGCTGCATCTTTTTAGGTCTTTTGTGTAGTTTTTGTATCTTTTGTGTTATTTTTGTGTCATTTTTGCATCTTTCTGGGTCTTTTTGGGTCATTTTTGCATATTTTGATATCATTTTTGCATATTTCGGAGTCTTTGCTGCATCTTTTTAGGTATTTTTGTGTCGTTTTTGCTGCTTTTTTGTAGTTTTTGTATCTTTTTGCATCTTTTGGGGTCATATTTCCATATTTATGAGTCATTTTTGCATAATTTTTATGTCTTTTTTGCATATTTTGGGGTCTTTGCTGCATCTTTTTAGGTCTTTTTGTGTAGTTTTTTTTTTATCTTTTGTGTCATTTTGTGTTAATTATGCATTTTTCTGGGTCATTTTTGCATCTTTCTGGGTCGTTTTGGTTCATTTTTGCATCTTTTGTGACATTTTAATGTCATTTTTGCATATTTTGGAGTCTTTGCTGCATCTTTTTAGGTCTTTTGGTGTCATTTTTTCATATTTTTAGGTCTTTTTGTATCATTTGTGCATCTTTTTGCATCTTTTTGTGTAGTTTTTGCCGTTAGTGATTTGGCTGCGACCAACAGTCACGTGATAAAACAACTAAAAATTTTATTCCAGCTTTTTATTTTTCCATAATTCACTGCATCCTAGCTGAGTTCTCTGTTCAGTAGAGCTGCAGGACTTGATGTCTCAGGGAAACACGAGGCCACAGTGAGTAAAAATGTGACAGGAGCGAAGACAAACTGCTGCGGAGGGTTGAAACCAAAACAGCGACGCCGCACAGAAAATGCTCGTAACGTGGGAATGACTGAGCGGCAAGTCTGGACCGGCTCAGAGAAACAGCCCCAGGGACCGAAGCAGCCGGTCGGAGGCAGCGCCGGGACGCCATCTTTAAAAGGCTGAGCTGGGTTTATTCCAGGTGGCGTTCTGGTTCAAGGACGGCTCGTCACAACGCTTCTGCTAACGTGAAATTAAGAACCAGTCGAGGTGCGTGAATGAAAGCAGGAAGACTTTCAGAAAGGATCAATCGTCTCGAACCATCTGTGCACAAAGAGAAGCGCCGCCATCTGTGAAACCGTGGCAACGTCTGTCGCCGGCGGACGCAACTGCAACAGCGGCGAATCCAAGACGTGAAGCAGCATTCAGGAAAAACTAAACCTTCGTAACGCAGCCAGCAGACGGCTGGCAGGAGGAGGAAAACGACCGCGGGGCAGCTGACGGGTCGCCGAGGCTGGTTTCCAGTTTCAGACGCCCCGTTGATGCCGACGGTAAAACGGAGGCTGGGATTCAGGAGTTGTGGGTCGCTCAGAGCAGCTTCCTGGAGATTAATTCAAAGGTTTTAATTTAAATCTAACATGATTCTCGATTTTCTCGTCTTATTATTCTGCTTAAGTCCACCTGAAAACAACTCTTCACTGGTCAAAACCATTCGTCTCAACTGACAGCAGCCGTTTGCGGGTGTAAAGTTTGGTTAATTTTCCCGACTGAACCGAACTGAACAGACGAGTAGTTTAAGGACCGTCAGAAAGATGGACGTCCGTAGAATTTTTCTGTTTTTACGCTTTCTGGCTCCGATGAAAGCTGTAATTTTGGCTATCATTTTTGCATATTTTTAGGTCTTTTAGTGTTTGTTTTTGCATCTTTTTGTGCAGTTTTTGCATTTTTTGCGTCATTTTTGTGTCAATTTTGAATATTTTGGGGTCTTTTTTGCATCTTTTTAGGTCTTTTTGTGTCGTTTTTGCATCTTTTTATGCAGTTGTTGCATGTTTTTGTCGTTTTTGCATCTTTTGCGTCATTTTTGTGTCAATTTTGCATCTTTCTGGGTCATTTTGATTCATTTTTCCATATTTTTATGTCATTTTTGCACATTTTGGGGTCTTTTATGCATCTTTTTAGGTCTTCTTGTGTAATTTTTGTGTCAATTTTGCATCTTTCTGGTTCTTTTTGATTCATTTGTGCATCTTTTGCGTCATTTTTGTTTCAATTTTGCATCTTTCTGGGTTATTTTGATTCATCTTTCCATTTTTTGTGTCAATTTGGCATATTTTGGGGTCGTCGTTGCATCTTTTGTGTCACTTTTTTTGTCATTTTTGCACATTTAGGGGTCTTTGCTGCATCTTTTTAGGTCTTTTGTGTGGGTTTTTGCATCTTTTTGTCATTTTTGCATCTTTTGAGTCTTCTGGGTCATTTTTTCCGTATTTTTATGTCATTTTTGCATATTTTGGGGTCTTTTCTACATCTTTTGTGTCACTTTTTTGTCATTTTTGCATATTTTTAGGTCTTTGCTGAATCTTTTTAGGTCTTTTAGTGTTTGTTTTTGCATCTTTTTGTGCAGTTCTTGCATCTTTTGCGTCATTTTTCTGTCAATTTTGCACCTTTCTGGGTCATTTTGATTCATTTTTCCATTTTTTTGTGTCAATTTTGCATATTTTGGGGTCGTCGTTGCATCTTTTGTGTCACTTTTTTGTCATTTTTGCACATTTTGGGGTCTTTTCTGCATCTTTTTAGGTCTTCTTGTGTAATTTTTGTGCCAATTTTGCATCTTTCTGGGTCTTTTTGATTCATTTGTGCATCTGTTTGTGTCATTTTTGCACATTTTTGGGTCTTTGTTGCATCTTTTCAGGTCTTTTTGTGTCGTTTTTGCATCTTTTTATGCAGTTTTTGCATCTTTTGTGTCATTTTTGTGTGATTTTTGCATCTTTTTTGGGTCTCTTTGTGTCATTGTTGCATCTTTTTGGGACTTTTCATTTCATTTTTGCATCTTTTGATGTAATTTTTTGCATCTTTTTGCATCTTTTTGGGACTTTTCATTTCATTTTTGCATCTTTTGATGTAATTTTTTGCAACTTTTTGCATCTTTTTGGAACTTTTGTGTTGTTTTTGCATCTTTTTGTGTGATTTTTTCATCTTTCTGTTGTTCTTGCATGTTTTTGTATCATTTTTGGGTCTTTTTCTGTCGGTTTTGCATGTTTTTGTGTCATTTTTAATCCTTTGTTTGAATATTACCATGTCACACTGCACAGGAGACATTTCTGATCCCCTCTCCTTCGTGGTTTTGTTGTTTCCGTAGAGGTGCAGGACTTCACACTGCAGTAAAATGAACCCACACTGGGTGAAACCAGGAACAGAAAGCGCCCACAGACGGCTGCCTGGAGTTCGGAGGGTTAAAGTGCAGCTCACCGATCGATATGTTTCACTCTCTTCCTGCAGAGGAATGTTCTGATGGTGGAGCTGAGCGCCGCTGTGCGATGACGCGCTGCCTGTTGACAGATAAATATGCGTTTACGAGGCTGAGCGAGTCCAGACGGCTCCGCGTGTCAGCCGCTGCTCTGGGCTGCGCAGCACTTTAGCAGCTAATAATAGCGGCGCTGTGCTAACGCCGGCCCTGGCAGGTCCTCATGCAGATCCAGCCAGAAGGTCAGACGGTCAGGAGTTGCATCACTTCCCTCCTGCAGCAGATCTCCGGTCTGATGTGCCGTGATTGAGTTTACTCTCATCTGTTCTGTTCTCTCAGGAACAGTTCAAAGCGCCACCATTTACAAACACCACAGGGCCAGACGTGGTTCTACTAGTTTAACCGCAGAGGGACTCCGGTCTACAGACGGTCCTTGAACCTGTCCTGACAACCACCTGTCACACTGATGCTGGTACGAGCCTGAAAGTTTACCCAGAATGCACTTTGAAAGTTTCCTCTGGGGAATTATCAGAAAACAGAAACACATCCAGGGAACTGTTCAGACTACGAGACATCCCATAATACTGATGCTAACATATCATGGTGGAAAAACGGTGAAATTATCTGGAAAATGTGTTTACATTTCTGCATTTTTTTGCATCTTTTTGTGTCTTTTTGCATCTTTTTTGGGTCTTTTTGAGTCTTTTTGCATCTTTTTGTGTGATTTTTGCAGCTTTTTTTCATCTTTTTGTGTCATTTTTGCATCTCTTTTGCACCTTTTTGCGTCTTTATTGCATCTTTTTGTGTGATTTTTGCATCTTTTTGCATCATTTTTGTATCTTTTTGCATCAGTTTGTGTCATTTTTGTATCTTTTTGCCTCTTTTTGTGTCATTTTTGCATCTTTTGCTTAATTTTTGCATCATTTTGTGTCATTTTTGTATCTTTTTGCCTCTTTTTGTCATTTTTGCATCTTTTTGCCTCTTTTTGTGTCATTTTTGCATCTTTTGCTTAATTTTTGCATCATTTTGTGTCATTTTTGTATCTTTTTGCATCTTTTTGTATCATTTTTGTATCTTTTTGCATCTTTTTGTGTCATTTTTGCATCTTTTGCTTAATTTTTGCATCATTTTGTGTCATTTTTGTATCTTTTTGCATCTTTTTGTATCATTTTTGTATCTTTTTGCATCTTTTTGTTTCATTTTTGCATCTTTTTTTATCTTTTTTTGCATCTTTGAATCATTTTTGCATCTTTTTGTGTCATTTTTGCATCTTTGCGTCTATCTGTACTAAATATAATCTGTAATTAAAAAAAAGAGAAAATCTAAAAAAAAAATAAAAATTAAAAATAAGTACAGCACAATTTTTTGGAAAATTATAATATTTTTAGCAGATTCAATTACAGAGAAACACACTGGAAATTAACTAATTATCATTTTTAAAAACATATATATGTATTGATTTTCCGCCCAAATTAATGCTTTTGTTCTGTGATTTTACTAGTTATTTTCTGCAATGTGACAAAAAGGAAAATAAAACAATGACAGCAAAAATGTTCCTTAAAAGCACTAAAAAAGGTTGATTTTTTTTACAGTGTAGAAAGAAGGACAACATAAATCAACCTCATGTGTTGGAACTATTCCCTCATAACACAATGAATGGCGAACTGTTGCACAGATTTCAAGCTCCATATCATGAATTTTTGTTCAGTCACTGTTCATCACAGATGAGTCACTAAAGGCTTCACATTTGCATCAAGGGTCACAGAATTTTTTGTTTTTTACAGAATCCGGTTAAAGCAAACCATTTGCTTTAAATTGAGACATGTCGAATAAAGTGATTTCTAGCCTCAGTGTGTACAGTTACCTTCCTTTACTCTCTCACCGCGTGTTGACAGTAAAAACGTCTGGTTGAGAGGAAGCAATAAATACAACATGTGGAGCAGCTTCCTCAGACGTGTTACCGTGTTCATCTGTCAGACCCGTGTTCATCTATCAGACCCGTGTTCATCTATCAGACCCGTGTTCATCTATCAGACCCGTGTTCATCTATCAGACCCGTGTTCATCTATCAGACCCGTGTTCATCTATCAGACCCGTGTTCATCTGTCAGACCCGTGTTCATCTGTCAGATCCGTGTTCTCGGAGCGCTGATGAACCCGGGGAACGTCCAGCCTGACGTATGTGGACATCAGTCATGTTTACAACAGCTTCACTGAAGGTTCCAGAACATCTCCAGGACACACCAGGAGTTAGTCCAGTCCCCCCACGTGTAGCATCGCTTAAATGTCAACTGACTCAAAACCGCATCACCTATCAGTAAGTTAAACAACACGCTATCCCATCGTTACTTTTTAGAGACTATATTGAAAATTTAGGCCCCAAAATAGAACCTCAATGCAACAAAACTGAGTCCACCTGAGATTTGACGCATGAACATGGTTATAAAACACGATTCGACCATCAAAACTATGCATAGTCCTGACAGTGAAGCACTCCCGTGGCTCCACATGGGAAAGAACTGCAGGACACGCTGAAAAATCTGATTGTGAGACGTCACAGAGATGGAAAAGGATGCAGAAAAGCTGACTAAAATCAGGAATCAGGAGGTACAGGAGGAGCCGTAGTACCACTAATCATGGCTGCAGCTGTGAAAAACAGACTTGGCACAGGGGTTATCAATGGAAATCAGACTTTCTGGGAAGCTCAAAGGCTGTCAAGGACACCTCAGAACATCAGTCTTCACGGACGGCATCCAGAAAACCACCATGCTTGCCGCTCGGAACAAAACCGCAACATGAAACTTTGCTAAACAACATGAAAAGAACCCTGAATGCATAGTCCTGACAGTGAAGAACGGAGCAAGTTTGAGCCACTTCATTGCCATTTGTCTATTAACGTGTGGTTTCTGTGTGGTTTATTTGTGTCTCTTTATGGTCGTCTGTCGGTCTTTGTGGTTGCGGTTGAATGCATAGTCCTGACAGTGAAGCACGGAGGCATTTTGGATCTCTTCGTGGCCATTTGTCTGTTAACCTGAGGTCATTTTGTGTGTCCTTGTGGTCATTTGTGCATCTTCATGGTCGTCTGTCTTTCTTTATGCTTGAATGCATAGTCCTGACAGTGAAGCATGGAGGCATTTTGGATCTCTTCGTGGCCATTTGTCTGTTAACCTGAGGTCATTTTGTGTGTCTTTGTGGTTGTTTTGTGTGTCTTCATTGTCGCCTGTCTTCCTTTATGGTTGAATGCATAGTCCTGACAGTGAAGAACAGAGCAAGTTTGAACCACTTCATTACCATTTGTCTATTAACTTGTGGTTATTTTGTGTTTCTGTGTGGTTGTTTTGTGTGTCTTCATGGTCGTCTGTCGGTCTTTGTGGTTGCGCTTGGATGCATAGTCCTGACAGTGAAGCACGGAGGCATTCTGGATCTCTTCGTGGCCATTTGTCTGTTAACCTGAGGTCATTTTGTGTCTCTTTGTGGTTGTTTTGTGTGTCTTCATGGTCGCTTGTCTTTCGTTATGGTTGAATGCATAGTCCTGACAGTGAAGAACGGAGCAAGTTTGAACCACTTCTTGTGGTCACTTGTGGTCATTTTGTATCTCTGCGTGGTTGTTTGTGTCTCTTTATGGTCGTCTGTCGGTCTTTGTGGTTGCGGTTGAATGCATAGTCCTGACAGTGAAGCACGGAGGCATTCTGGATGTCTTCGTGGCCATTTGTCTGTTAACTTGTGGTCATTTTGTGTCTCTTTGTGGTTGTTTTGTGTGTCTTCATGGTCGCCTGTCTTTCGTTATGGTTGAATGCATAGTCCTGACAGTGAAGAACGGAGCAAGTTTGAACCACTTCATTACCACTTGTCTATTAACTTGTGTTCATTTTGTCTTTCTGTGTGGTTGGTTTGTGTCTTTCTATGGTTGTCTGTCGGTCTTTGTGGTTGTGGTTGAACGCATAGTCCTGACAGTGAAGCACGGAGGCATTTTGGATCTCTTTGTGGCCATTTGTCTATTTACTTGTGGTCATTTTGTGTCTCTTTGTGGTTGTTTTGTGTGTCTCTTCATGGTCGTCTGTCCTTTATGGTTGAATGCATAGTCCTGACAGTGAAGCACGGAGGCATTTTGGATCTCTTCGTGGCCATTTGTCTGTTAACTTGTGGTCATTTTGTGTCTTTTTGTGGTTGTTTTGTGTGTCTTCATGGTCGTCTGTCTTTCTTTATGGTTGAATGCATAGTCCTGACAGTGAAGAAGGGAGCAAGTTTGAACCACTTCATTACCATTTCTCTGTTAACTTGTGGTCATTTTGTGCCTCTTTGTGGTTGTTTTGTGTCTCTTCATGGTTGTAGCTGAATGCATAGTCCTGACAGTGAAGAACAGAGGTAAGAGTGTGATGATATGGGGCTGCAGGAGAGCAGAAGGTGTTGTGGAGACGACATTAAGAGTTTCCACAGAAGAACAAAGTGAAATCTAAAACCTGGACAGGTATGTAACCCCACTAAAATCCAGCAGAACACCTTTGGGGTGTTTTAAAGATAAACGCTGTTCATCATCGTCACTGCTGCATACATTCCTCAGGGACCATCAAGACAAGGCTTCACCCCAAACACACCCAGCTGGTGTCCAATCAGATCAATTGTTCTTGTCTGAAAGAACTCTCTTTGTCTGGGCAGCAGTCTGACACACCAGTAATTGAGGCTGTAGCTCAAGTCATTATCCTGAAAGGGAGCAAAGAAGAAGAAAGGACTCGGAGACGGCGTTGGACGGCAGCGACCTCACGGAGAAGGACAAACTCCTCCGTCAGCGTCGGCAAACATGGATCCTTGGAGATGGAAAAGCTGCTGGTCAACAGAGCAAAACCATGATCATCCAACCACTTTAAAGTGTTGGGGACCAGATTCTCCAATAAACACACTCAAACCTACACTGTAAAAAATCAACACAGAAAAAAAGATTCATTTGCATGTTAACTGTTAGAAAAAAGGTTATTTTTATAGATTTTCTGTGTTTTATTAATTTACAAATAATAAATAAATTACTGAAAAAAATTCTTTACATGTTAAATATAAAAAATAAGAAAAAATAGCCCACAACTGTAAAAAATGTTCGCAATAAAAATCTGTGTTTATAAATGGTAATTTGTTCTTTTATTCTGTATAATGTTTGTAATATGTGATTGAACAATTCCTCTATTTTTTTTTGTACTTTACAGATATTTGCTGTTATTAAAAGAAAAAAATATGTATGATAATCAGGACTGAAAAATAGCAATCATTTTTAATTTAATTAATTTTTTAATCTAATTTTTAAACAGATATTTTACAGATTTTTTTTTACAGATAATGACAATTAAAATGACAGAAAATAATATTTACATGTAAAACATTTTTAAAAAATAAAAAACAGGCCAGAGCTGTAAAAAAAAACACATTTAAAATCTAAATTTTTATAAATAACATTTTGATTTCACTATAAAATTTCACTGTTTTTACAGCATTTAAATCAGCAAACATTATTATTTTACACCTATTTGTCATTATTTAATAAAACTACAGAAAACAAATTTAAATCAGCAAAAAATACATGAATTTTACAGATTTTTTTGTATTTTTTTTTACAATTTTTCCAGTTTTTGAACATTACACCAGTCCGCCATTTTTTTGCATTTCTCACATAATAGTTCCAGTAACTGTAATAACAGTAAGATTTAGTAAAACCACAGAAAAAAGTATACATTTACAAAAATAAAATTAAAAATAGGTCAAAACTGTGAATTAAAATCTATTTTAAAATTCAGTATTTTTACAGTGTTTGACTCTGATATTACACTATTTTACTGAATTTAAATCGGCTAAAAATGACATTATTTTACAGATGTTTTCCATTATTTTTGCAGTTTTTTTTAACAGATTTTTCCGTCAAATTTCACATTTTTTAAATATTTTTGTTGCTTTATTCTGTGAAGCTGAACTCATATTTGTGAGGTGAGAATTTTACTGGGTTTATCAAAAAAAATCTCTCTTAAAAAGGTCAAAATTAAAACGGCAAACGAACATGAATCTGAGCTTTTCTCTAAATCGGTCTCCAGGGTTCGGCCGGCGATGACTCAGCAGGCGTCTGTCATCTTCATCTTCATCTTCATCTTCATCTTCATCGCGCTGCACATTTCTGTTTTCCCCAAACATCCGAGCTGCTGCGGCAGACGTGGGAATTACCGCCTGAAACCCCTGGAAGCGACTTGTGCTATCTCGGTTCCATTACTTTAAATTCAATCTGCGGAGGAAGCTCTTACTCGGCGTAAAGCCTGTGATGTGAGCAGCGATGCGTGGACGGCTCTTATTCCATCATCATCATCACCATCATCTCATCCCACTAACTGTAATCAGAGTTATTAGTCCGAGGCGTCCCCGGCCTGCGCAGGATCAGCTGATCCTCCCATCAGGAAACTAAACACCCAGAAGGGCAGAAATTTAAGACGCCGGTCGACACGTGACGGATTCCTGCAGCAGCGTTTAGATCCAGGCGTCAGACGGGCTTTAAATTATACTGATAAATACCAACCAGACACCACAGGTTTACTTCTCTATCCCAGGTGACTTCAACCCTCTGAGCTCCAAAACCTACCGACAGGTCGAAAAGCATGTTATTCTTTAGAAAAAACACCAAAGTTACACCATTTATCAGATCCAGAAACTAAAAAAACAGAAAGAATCCTCAGATTTTCAACTGAGATGCATCAACTATCTGGAAAATTAACCACATCTAACCTTAAAATCATGACATTTCATCCAAATAACTTTATTCTACATGTCTTAGATCAAAAGTCGCCAAAAAATAAGTCGTTCACTCTAAAAAAAATCTGCAAAAAACTAAAAATTCTGCAATCCTTGATGCAACCAGGAAGACTTTAGTGACTCAGCTGTGACCAACAGTCCCCTCACTAAAATTCAGGGACTTTTCGGCTGAACTGCAGGCAGTGTTAAATTTCAACTTACGCAACTTTGATTTTTTTTTTTTACATTTATGGCTTTATATTATAATGTCTTCTAAAAAATCTCCCCAATTGCACCATTTATCAGAGCCAGAAACTATAAAAACACAAAGAATCATTAAATTTCTAGCAACAGTGCTTGAAATAATACCACAGGTGATGCATTTCAACTGTTAAATCATGATAATTCGTCAAATTGACTTTATTCTACGAGTCTTTTTTTCTTTAAATCGCCAAAAACAAGTGATTTGCTCCAACAAGATTCCATAAAGAGCTAAATATTCTGTGTTCCTCGATGCAACCAAGAAGACTTTAGTGACTCAGCTGCAAAAAACAGTCACCTGATTAAAATTCAGGGACTTTTCAGCTGAACTGCAGGCAGTGTTGAAATTCAACCTAGAAGACTATGGGGTTTTTTTTTTTGGGTTGTTTTTTTTAAAGATTTATGGCATTAGAATATAATGTTTTGAAAGAAATCTCCGTAATTGCACCATTTATAGCCAGAAACTGTATAAACAGAAAGAATCATCACATTTTTCAACTAAGATGCATCAACTATCATGTATGACGTGTCGTTCCATCTGGGAAAATTAACCGCATCTAACCTTAAAATCATGTCTTAGATCAAAATTCGCCAAAAAATAAGTTTTTTACTCTAAACTAATTCTGCAAAAAACAAAAAATTCAGCAATCCTTGATGCAACCATAGAGACTTTAGTGACTCAGCTGTGACCAACAGTCCCCTCACTAAAATTCAGGGACTTTTCGGCTGAACTGCAGGCAGTGTTGAAATCCTCTCTTTTTTCTACGTGTGTTATTTTTAAAAATCGCCCAAAATGAATAATTAATAACTACATTCTGGAAAAAAGTAAAAATTCTAGGCTTCTTATCTTAACCATTAAGCCATCAGTGACTCCGCTGTGACCAACAGTCGCCTGATTAAAATTCAGGGACTTTTTGACCCGACAGGCTGTGTTTACATAAAAAACAATTAAAAAGGATGGAAACTAGTAAAAAATGAAGACAGAAACATATTTTTGGCACGTAGAGGCACCAAGAGGATGAGTATTTGCTGAAAAATATAACCAGAAAAGCTATTTAAGTCCTCAACTTATCAGGACCAGAGGGGGTCAAACACTGGACTGTACTTTCTATTTATATCCTCAGTGAGTGGAGGACTGGAGCCGCATCTGATGATCCGTCATCACTTTGTTCACTAGAACAAAACCACATCTCCTGTCACGTCCTTCTTTCTCAGATTCATTTTATACTCGACCCTGAACTGCTTTCCGTCCTGCAGATCTGCATCTTAAATCTGCTGCCAACCCTCCGGAGTGCAGGCCGGAGCGGGAGAAGGCGATGACGAATCCCGGGGATGTTGGGATGCGGCGCTGTCATCCTGAGTCTTGGTGAAATGCTGTTTGCTGCTTCAGTCATCCTGCTGGCTGTCAGCTGCCTCCAGCCTGCAGCCGGCCGCCAGTCGGCCTCGCAGCTGTCCACAGTCCAGCGTTACATAACCGGCTGCATCACAAACCTCCTCCTCCGGACACTTTCAGTCTCTGCCGTCGCCCCAACGAGGAAACTACAAGAGGACAAAGTTGGGACGCCGGCTCTGGGGACGGACGACTCGCCTCTTCGTCCAAGTCGAGGGCCGAGCTAACGAGCTAACGCGGAGCTGTAATTGCTCGTTTGCTTCCTGATTCCCGTGGACCCACTTCGCCTTCTGAAGCTGCACTCAAACACGCATGCAGCTGAAGTGTGGCTGGTTGTACTGGAGACACGCATGAACCACTTCCACACATCCAGTGACCCACTTTGCCATCATGTGTTTGCTGAACAGCTTGTTCCACGTCCAAAACACGACGTGCTGCATCTCGTCGTGTTCTTTCCTCACTGCAGTATAAAGTCCTGCACCTCTACGGAAACAGAATAACTCTGGCTAAAAGACACCAGAACATGGAGGCTCCACATGCTCAGGATAATTAACTGTCTACATTTTTACAAACATTTCCTCTCCACTCTGCTCATCAGCTGTAGGAAGAGGTTTCACCATGCTGGATGTATCTTCCAACAACCTGCTCCTCTGTATTCCGCTTATGAGCCATGCCACATTTATTTTACTGGTCCAGTGTTAGAAAGATGTTTCACCATGCTGCATGTACAGTATCTTCCAACAACTAGCTGACAACCTGCTCCTCTGTATCCCGTTTTTGAACCATGACACATTTATTTTATTCATCCATTACGTTCCAAAAATGTTCCACCATGCCGACTGTATCTTCCAACAATTTGCTCCCTCTGTGTTCTGTTTTTGAGCCATGCCACATTTATTTTACTAACCCATTATGTTAGTACATTAGAAAGAAGTTTCACCATGCCGAATGTATCTCCCAACAACTTGCTACTCTGTACATCGTTTAAGAGCCATGCCACATTTATTTTACTTATCCATTATGATAGAAAAGTGTTTCACCACGCTCAGTGTATCTTCCAACGACTAACTGACAACCTGCTCCTCTGTATTCTGTTTTTGAGCCATGACACATTTACCTATTGATACAGTATGTTAGAAAGATGTTTCACCATGCTGAATTCACAGTATCTTCCAACAACTTCATAAAAACCTGCTCCTCTGGATACTATTTTTGAGCCATGCCACATTTTCCTGTTGATCCACTGTTAGAAAGATGTTTCACCATGCTGAACGTATCTCACAACAACTTACTACTCTGTACATCATTTATGAGCCATGCTACATTTATTTGACTTATCCATTATGATCGAAAGATGTTTCACCATGCTGAATGTATCTTCCAACAACTTGCTAACCTGCTCCACTGTGTGCAGTTTTTGAGCCATGCCACATTTATTTTACTTATCCAGTACATTAGAAAGATGTTTCACCATGCTGCATGCACAGTATCTTCCAACAACAAGCTAACAACATGCTGCTCTGGATGCCATTCATGAGCCAGGCCACATTTATTTTACTGATCCATTATGTCAGAAGAAAGTTTTACTACGCTCTGTGTATCTTCCAACAACTAGCTGACAACATGCTGCTCTGTATCCCGTTTTTGAACCATGACACATTTATTTTATTGATCCAGCGTCTTCTAAAAATGCTTCACTTAGCCGACTGTATCTTCCAACAGCTTCCTACTCTGTATACCATTTTGAGCCATGCCACATTTATCTATTGATACAGTATGTTAGAAAAATGTTTCACCATGCTGAATGTATCTTCCAACAACTAGCTAATCTGCTCCACTGTGTCCAGTTTCTGAGCCATGCCACATTTATTTTACTTATCGAGTACGTTCTGAAGATGTTTCACCGTGCTGAATGTACAGTATCCTCCAACAACGTACTACTCTGTATACCACTTTTGAGCCATGACACATTTATTTTATTAATCCATTATGTTAGAAAAAAGTTTTACTACGCTCAGTGAATCTTCCAACAACTAGCTGACAACTTGCTGCTCTGGATACCATTCATGAGCCATGCCACATTTTTTTTATTGAACCACTATGTCAGAAAGATGTTTCACCATGCTGAATGTATCTTCCAATAACTAGCTCCTCTGTCTACTGTTTTTGAGCCATGACACATTTATTTTACTAACCCATTATGTTAGAAAGCTGTTTCACCATGCTGACTGTATCTCCCAACAACTTGCGACAACTCTGGCGCGCTCACATCCAGGTTTTTGACGCTTTGGGATGCTAATATCGAGGGTTTTGACACATTGGTGTCTTAATATCCAGGTTTTTTGGTGCATTAAAATCTGGGTTCTGACACTTTGTTGATCTTACAGCCAAAGATTTCACATTTACGTGTCTTTAAATTCAGACTTTTGGCGTTTTTGGTGTGTAAATCTCCAGGTTTTTGGCATTTCAGTGCATAAATATCCAGGTTTTGGTTTGTTGGTTTCTAGATTTTTTATCTTTGGGTGCTTTAACATCCAGTTTTTTGACATTTTAGTGCATTATTATCCAGGTTTTTGATAAATTAATCTGTCGGTTTTGACACTTAAGAGTTAACAGCCGAGCTTTCTTCCAGATGATGACTGGTTCCATCAGGTTTGGGCGCTGTTGTTTTCGAATATTCAACCAAATCTAGCACAAGGAAACGCAGTCGGTTTAATATTAGCAGCTGGAGATGAACAGTTAGAAGAAGAAGGAGACACAAACGGTGGGAAACGTGACTCAGACGTGACATTTCTGTTGGTTTCTTCCAGTTGTTTATGAAAACCGATCACAGCCGGCTCAGGGTATCGATGGTTTCTCGTTAAGCGGATTTCGACGGCAGCATCCCCTCCGGCTCTGCTGCATGTTTGGCCGTTCGCCTTCAAAGAGGTGGGCTGACCTCTGACCCACATTGTGCTTCCCACAGGAGAAACCTCGGAGTGAAAGGAAGCAACAAAGAGCCGCACTTTTCAACGGACGGCGCCGAGGTGAGGGCATCGAACCGGCAGCACGAGTGTTTCCTCCGCAGCCACGGGGGATCCGGTAATGGGGGGGAGGTGGGGGGGAAACCAAGCCAGTGTTTTGCCAGTTGCTAAGCACGCCGGGTCTGATATGACAGAATGCAACTCTCCAGTGAGTCCCGCCTACGCAACACGTCCAGCCCATGATGCAGCCTGTCATGCTAACACGCTACGGCTAGTGGAAACAAGGCGTAACACGGGCCGACACCGAGTCAGCCTGCATGGGGGAGGACCAGTTAATTAACCTCCAGTAATGGGAGCACTAATTAGAGCCGGGCGGCCGTTAAAAACATTATTATCACACCATCTATTAGCGGAGGAGCTACGTGGGTTTATAGGGAGGGAGAAGTTCGAACCATCTGTTCCAGCAGGACCTGCTTTCACTTCTGCTTTGTTCAGGGTGTAAAGATCCTGAAATAGTCCAACATCTACAACCGACTGTTACACAAAAAAACATAAAACCACGACGTCAAACCCCCACAGAGCACAAATACACCTTTTGTACTGAACCGCTACAGAAAGTTGAGCAACTCAAAGCAGCTTAAGCTTCAATTTAACTCAAAGAAACAACGCCGGGCCTCAGTTTGTTGATGAAACCGCGTCCATCAGCGGGTTTAACGTTCTGAAATCAACCAGGCGTGTTATGATAAAAACATATCAGGTTATCAAGTCGAATTAACAGAGTTACCTCAACTTAACTTTAGTTTAATTCCAACTCATTTGCATTTAAAGTACAATTAATGTTAAGTCGATGCCATTAGCAGCATCATTATGTCGACACAACCACGTCCTCTAGCAGATTTCATCAAGTTAGCTCAACTTAAATGTTGTTTTAGCTCAACAAACGCATAAATTTGAGTTTAAATTACACAAAATATTAAGTTGACACAACATTATTGTGTTTGTTATACTTAATGTTGCAACTTAAAAGGTGAATTAGACTATAAAAGTAAATGTTTAGGCTCAACAACTTAAAAATAAACAAATCAAGACAGCTTCTAATGAAATTATGTTCAACCAACTAAACATATTGAGTTGGTTGAATTACTCTCATCTCCACAATTAAAGGTATTTTTAAGTTAATTAACAATTGATAGCATAAACTCAAGGACTGAAGAAAAATTAAGTTATCAAGCTGATTTCATTAGGTCACCTCAACTTCAATTTTTGAAAAACGCATGAATTTGAGTTTAAATTACACAAAATATTAAGTTGATGCAACATTATTACGTTTGTTATGCTTAATGTTTGCAACTTAAAAGGTGAATGAGACTATAAAAGTAAATGTTTAGGCTCAACAACTTAAAAATAAACAAATCAATGCAACTATTTTGAGTCCAGACAGCTTCTAATGAAATTATGTTCAACAAACTAAACATATTGAGTTGGTTGAATTACTCTCATCTCTGCAATTAAAGGTATTTTTAAGTTAATCAACAATTGATAGCATAAACTCAAAGACTGAAGAAAAATTAAGTTATCAAGCTGATTTCATTAAGTCACCTCAACTTGAATTTCAGTTTAGTTCAACCAACGCAGAAATCTGAGTTGAAATTACACAATAATATCAGGTTGAGGCGACTAAAGCAGCCGATGTCTGCAGCTTAGACACTTAATCTAAAGCAGTAAATCAGACTAAATATACATGTTTAGTTTGAAGTTAACAGTTTGCATCAGTATTTTTGAGTTGAGACAACTTCTAACAAATTTATTTTCAACCAACTAAACATATTGAGTTGGAGGAATTACTCTGATCTCTACAATCAAGTTTTAAGGACTTCAGATCCTCATCATCAAGGTGAAGGAAAATGAAGTCCTCCAGCTGATTTTATTAAGTTCCTTCAACTTGAATTTAGTTTAGTTCAACTAACAGATAAATCTGAGTTTAAATCAGACATAATATTAGGTTGAAGCAACTTATTTCCTATCAGTAAACGTGATTTTGTGATCCTGCAGCTGAGCCTACTGAGGAGGAGGGAGTGGAGGAGTAAACCGCCTGATCAGACTCTCCTTGTGTCACCTTGAGAACCAGAAGAGCTTCGACCACCAACCTTCATGATGCCGCAAGGTGCGTTCCCAGCCTGGATCCTCTCCGCCGAATTGTCGCGGCTGCCACTCCCGATCCGCGGGCTGCTGTGCTCCCTGTACCGTCCATTGGTGTAAACTCCCTCGGCCCCGTAGCCCTGAGCAGCGGCCGACACCTCCAAGTAGGTCCGGGTGCCGGTGGCAGGCAGCGCGGCCGCGTCTCCGGTGATCCCCGCCGCGGTGGTCGCGCCCTGGGCTGGAGGGGCGCCGATGGCAGGATCCAGAAAATGTCCCGCATCCGAAGCGTGAACCCCAGCCATGATCCGCCGGTGTTACAGCAAAGCCCTCCCCTCCGCAGCGAAGCAACCCATGTCCTCAACGTCCGGGGCGGCTCGTCTTGTTCCGCGGATCACCGCTCCATGCTCGGAGCGCAGCTGGTCCCGGAGAAACGCCGAGCAGACGGTGAACCCCGCACCGACCCTCGGCGCAGCTTCCCAGAGGCGTGTGCTCAGAGCTACCGGAGACTGGAGCTCAACCGGGGGTTCTGCTGCAGTGCTCCCCGCTCACAGCTCACTGTGTGTCCGCCTGGCTGTGCTCAGAGACCCGCTGCGCCGCTCCGGACTCTCCGCTGCGCGCATCGCCGCGTCCTCAACACTTTTGCAGCGACAGACCGGAGCTTCCCCCTGTGCACGCATCCGCGGGACAAATTCAAGACTGCCAGGGCGCAAGCTCAGTGAAGCTGACCCCCCACCCACACAAAAAATCCAAGCAAACAGGCTGAGTGGTTAGTGCTTCGTTTGTGCTGATTTGTGCCGTTAAAATTTTCGTTTGTGCTGTTATAATTTTTGAGATATTAAAGATTATTTTTTTAGGTCATTCAGAGGTCATCATCCCCCCAGCTTGCTCCAAAATGAACCAGACCGGTCTACTTTTTTAGTGCTTCGTTTGTGCTGATTAGTGCCGTTAAAATTTTCGTTTGTGCTGCTGTACTTTCTGAGATATTACAAGTTTTATTATTGGGTGATGACGTCATCATCCCCCCAGCTTGCTCCAAAATGAACCAGACTGGTCTACTTTTTTAGTGCTTCGTTTGTGCTGATTTGTGCCGTTAAAATTTTTGTTTGTGCTGCTATAATTTCTGAGATATTACAAGTTTTATTTACAGACGATCACATGACCCAAGTTGATGACGTCTGTGGTCTGCACCGTAGACATCAAAGCCTCCGTCTGTGGCAATGGCTTTCACCATAGACATATATACGTATATACGTATATATGTCTATGGCTTTCACCACCTGCTGCCTGCAAATGCCTTGACCCGAATTGATGGCGTCTGTGATCTGCGACGTTTATAACGTGTTAATGTATATAACGTGTATAATAACTAATGTAATAACATCTGAGGATGTTCAACCTGTGCTATCGCTGGAATGTCTTCTTCATTTTGTGCCTTTGTGTGTACATTTGTTCAATAACATTTGGTTTAAAAAAAAAAGGTAAAATGTATTTTTATGTTAATAAATTATATACATTTAATTGCTCCCTGTTGAGAGCATTCCTGGAAGATGTGTGGTGAACACATCCACTGCACAGTTAAGCAACATAAGAGAAAAGGTGACTGTAGTCATGATGCTCTGCATGGTGTTTGAGATTTAGGATTGTGACAATGTTTTAAGTGCCTGTGATTCAGTTTGATTTTACTTTTATAAGCTGTAAGAATAAGATCGTCTGTAACTAAAACTTGTAATATCTCAGAAAGTACAGCAGCACAAACGAAAATTTTAACGGCACAAATCAGCACAAAGGAAGCACTAAAAAGTAGACCAGTCTGGTTCATTTTGGAGCAAGCTGGGGGGATTATGACGTCATCACCCAATAATAAAACTTGTAATATCTGAAAAATTATAGCAGCACAAACGAAAATTTTAACGGCACAAATCAGCACAAACGAAGCACTAAAAAGTAGACTGGTCTGGTTCATTTTGGAGCAAGCTGGGGGGATGATGACCTAAAAAATAATCTTTAATATCTCAGAAATTATAGCAGGACAAACGAAAATTTTAACGGCACAAATCAGCACAAACGAAGCACTAAAAAAGTAGACCAGTCTGGTTCATTTTGGAGCAAGCTAGGGGGATGATGACGTCATCACCCAATAATAAAACTTGTAATATCTCAGAAAGTACAGCAGCACAAACGAAAATTTTAACGGCACTAATCAGCACAGACGAAGCACTAAAAAAGTAGACCGGTCTGGTTCATTTTGGAGCAAGCTGGGGGGATGATGACGTCATCACCCAATAATAAAACTTGTAATATCTCAGAAAGTACAGCAGCACAAACGAAAATTTTAACGGCACTAATCAGCACAAACGAAGCACTAAAAAAGTAGACCGGTCTGGTTCATTTTGGAGCAAGCTGGGGGGATGATGACCTCTGAATGACCTAAAAAATAATCTTTAATATCTCAGAAATTATAACAGCACAAACGAAAATTTTAACGGCACAAATCAGCACAAACGAAGCACTAACCACTCAGCCTGTTTGCTTGGATTTTTTGTGTGGGTGGGGGGTCAGCTTCACTGAGCTCAGGGAGCAGCCGCAATAAAGCACACGGGGCGCGTGCACGGGCATTCGCGTGCACGTGCAACTGAACCCCCAGTATCGCGCGTGCAATCACAGTTTGACTCTCTGGGCGTGTGCGCGCAGCCTGTCCAAAACAAGCCCAGGGTTTGTCACAGTTCAGGATCAACAACACAACAACACAACAACACAACAACAACAACAGCGACATTTCCAGTCTCCAGGTTCCGTAGTTCCTCTACAGCCACAGAGCGTCACGTTTCATGTAAAGATCCAAACTGCCAACTTATGTAAGTCTCTCAAACTCTACAGTCTTCAGGCTGCAGGTTCCACCAGGGGGCGCTCCAGGAGGCCAATTAAAAAGTGAAGAAAAGTTTGGAAATAAAAAATCTGCACCTCAAAAACATAATGAAGAACCAAACCCTGGAGCTCAGCATCTGTTCATGTGTTGAGTTTTCAGACTACAGACAAACTTTAACTAAAATCACCTCATTTGCAGAAATGACTCCAAACTTTTAGAGAACAAGAAATATCGGCCTCCAGAACCTCCACCTGGTTGTCTTTAAACCATCTCTGTTTGCTTCGACTCATCGTCTGGATGGAAACTGATCTTCTCCAAGTCTCAGTTCTCCATCACACTGCATCAGGTTGTCCTCCAGGACTTCTCTAGACTTTGCTGCATTCATTTTATCCTCTACCTTTACAAGTCTTCTAGGACCTGCTGTTGAGGAACATCCTCCCATCATGATGCTGCCACCTCCATGCTTCACAGTGGGGATGGTGGGTTTATGATGATGATCAGTGTTTGGTGTCCAAACATAGCGTCTAGTCTGGAGGACAAAAACCTCCATTCTGGTCTCCTCAGACCAAAGAACCTTCTTCCAGGTGACTTCAGAGTCTCCACATGTCTTCTGGTGACTCTAGTCCAGATTTAATCTGAGCTTTTTCCAACAGAGTCTTTCTCTTTGTCTCCATGAAGCTTTGATGAAGAACAGACAACAGTTGTTGATGAACAGGAACTCCTTCAGAGGAGTCATAGGAGTCTTGGTGGCCTCCCTCACTAGTCTCCTTCTTCTAACTCCTTCAGAGGAGTCATAGGAGTCTTGGTGTCCTCCCTCACTAGTCTCCTTCTTCTAACTCCTTCAGAGGAGTCATAGGAGTCTTGGTGTCCTCCCTCACTAGTCTCCTTCTTCTAACTCCTTCAGAGGAGTCATAGGTGTCTTGGTGGCCTCCTTCACTAGTCTCCTTCTTCTAACTCCTTCAGAGGAGTCATAGGAGTCTTGGTGGCCTCCTTCACTAGTCTCCTTCTTCTAACTCCTTCAGAGGAGTCATAGGTGTCTTGGTGTCCTCCCTCACTAGTCTCCTTCTTCTAACTCCTTCAGAGGAGTCATAGGAGTCTTGGTGGCCTCCCTCACTAGTCTCCTTCTTCTAACTCCTTCAGAGGAGTCATAGGAGTCTTGGTGTCCTCCCTCACTAGTCTCCTTCTTCTAACTCCTTCAGAGAAGTCATAGGTGTCTTGGTGGCCTCCCTCACTAGTCTCCTTCTTCTAACTCCTTCAGAGGAGTCATAGGTGTCTTGGTGGCCTCCCTCACTAGTCTCCTTCTTCTAACTCCTTCAGAGGAGTCATAGGAGTCTTGGTGGCCTCCTTCACTAGTCCCCTTCTTCTAACTCCTTCAGAGGAGTCATAGGAGTCTTGGTGGCCTCCCTCACTAGTCTCCTTCTTCTAACTCCTTCAGAGGAGTCATAGGAGTCTTGGTGTCCTCCCTCACTAGTCTCCTTCTTCTAACTCCTTCAGAGGAGTCATAGGAGTCTTGGTGGCCTCCTTCACTAGTCTCCTTCTTCTAACTCCTTCAGAGGAGTCATAGGAGTCTTGGTGTCCTCCCTCACTAGTCTCCTTCTTCTAACTCCTTCAGAGGAGTCATAGGAGTCTTGGTGGCCTCCCTCACTAGTCTCCTTCTTCTAACTCCTTCAGAGGAGTCATAGGTGTCTTGGTGTCCTCCCTCACTAGTCTCCTTCTTCTAACTCCTTCAGAGGAGTCATAGGAGTCTTGGTGTCCTCCCTCACTAGTCTCCTTCTTCTAACTCCTTCAGAGGAGTCATAGGAGTCTTGGTGGCCTCCCTCACTAGTCTCCTTCCTGCTCGGTCTCTCAGTCTTTGAGGACGTCCTGCTCTAGTCAGATGTCCTCATGGTCCAGGTCCTTCCAGGTCTTAATGATGGTTTAACTGGACTCCTAGAGATCTTCAGGACCTTAAATGTTCTTCTATCATCTCCTGACTGAAGCTTTTCAACAACCTTCTCTCAGAGTTTCTTGGAGGTTCTTTAGTCTTCATGGTCTAGTTCTATCCAGGATCCACCAGGGACTGGACCTTCCAGATCCAGGAGTCTTTATACTACAATCACTGAGACACATTCACTGACCTCAGATGATCTTTATTTAACTATGTGACTTTTAGCACCAACCAGCTGCACCTGTGTTGAATTAATGTGTCACTTTAAAGAGGTGAATATTTATGCAATCATTTATTTCACAGCCTTTGTCTAATAAATGCAGACAACAATGAACAACAGCTGTAACAAGTGAACTTCAACGTGACCATTCCTGAACACATGACGACCTCTGCTGGCCGTTGTTGACAACACTGTTTGGTAAGGAGCACGACACAGTTAAATAGTAAATCACACAGTTTTTGATTAAAAGATATTTTAAGTTTAAATGAGAATAATTCATTCAACCTTCATCAATCAGCTGAAACAGGAACAGCTGAAAGCAAAATTAGACGAAATAGAAACCCTGATTGCTCCATAAGGACCTGATAAGGAAAGAAAACCTGAATATTAATGCACCAAAATGTCAAAAATCTGGATTTGAAGATATCAAAAAGTCAAAAAACATGGCTATTAACACAACAACGTGTCAAAACCAAGATATCAATACACATAAAACATCAAATACTTAGATCTTAATGTACTAAAATACCAAAAACTTGGAACTTAACATACTAAAACACGTAAAACCTAAATATTAACTCAACAAAGTATCAAAACCTAGACAATAATGCACATAAAACATTAAAAAACATGGATCCTAATGCACTAAAACACCAAAAACCTCGATATTACCACAGCAAAATGTCAAAAATCTCAATATTAATGAACCAAAACATAAAAAAATCTGGATTTAAAGACGTTAAGATGTCAAACGCCTAGATAGTAACTCAACAAGCTGTCAAAACCTACATATTAAGACACCAAACCTTCAAAAACCTGGATATTGATGCTCCACAGTGCTAAAAACTCCAATATTAAGGCACCAAGGTGTTAAAAACTCAAACAATCATGGACCAAAATGTCAAAAATCTGGATTTTATGACAGCAAAATGTCAAAAACATGGCTATTAAGTCAACAAAGTGTCAAAACCTGGACATTAATACACTTAAAACATATAAAAAACATGGATCTTAATGCACTAAAAGACCCAAGACCTGGACTCAAACACACCAAAATGTCAAAAACCTCAATATTAATGCACCAAAACATCACAAAATCTGGGTTTAAAGACATTAAGATGTCAAACGCCTAAATATTAACTCAACAAACTGTCAAAACCTACATTTTAAGACATGAAAGGATCAAAAACCTTGATACTAATGAACCAAAGTGTTAAAAACTCTAATATTAAGGCACCAAAGTGTTAAAAACTCAGACAATCATGGACCAAAATATCAAAAATCTGAATTTTAACACAGTAAAATGTTAAAAAATTTTGCTATTTAGTCAACAAAGTGTCAAAATCTTCACAATAAAGCACATAAATGGTAAAAATTATGGATCTTAATGCAGTAAAACACCAAAAACTTGGATAATAACACACCAAAATGTCAACAAACCTCAATATTAATGCACTAAAACATAAAAAATCTTGATATTAAGACATTATGATGTCAAACGCCTCGACATTAACTCAACAAACTGTCAAAACCTACATTTTAAGACACGAAAGAAACAAAAACCTTGATACTAATGCACCAAAGTGTTAAAAAACTCAAATATTAAGACACCAAATTGTTAAAAACTCAAATATTAAGACACCAAAGTGTTAAAAACTCAAATATTAAGACACCAAAGTGTTGAAAACTCAGACAATCATGGACCAAAATGTCTAAAATCTGGATTTTAACACACAAAATGTCAAAAATGTTGCTATGAAGTCAACAAAGTGTCAAAACCTGGACAATAAAGAACATAAAACATAAAAATCATGGATCTTAATGCAGTAAAACACCAAAAAACTGGATCTAAACCTGAACTTTGACGCAACAAAAAGGCCCAAACCAGGATATTAAGACACCAAATGGTCAAAAACCTCAATATTAAAGCACCAGAATATGAAAAATCTGGATTTAAAGACATCAGCATGACAAACACCACATATTAAGACACCAAAGGATCAAAAACCTGGATATTAATGCACCAAAATGTCAGCAGACGTCTAAAATCGACTTCAGATGACCAAAGTCAGACTTCATCTCTTCGATCCATGCTTTGATCTCCAGCTGCTGAGTAAAACTTAACGTCGTTAACGTGCTGAGTCCAGTTTGTTAAGATAAATGCCAGCGTCCGCTCGTGTTCCTAACTCGATAAGAGCAGCGCCGTCCTCTTTATTTCCTCGTTGTCATGGCGACTCATGGCAGCAGAGCTTCACTGATTTAGTTATCCTCAGAGTTGGTCGAACAAACTCTGATCTGCTGCTCTGAAAACAAACTTTTCCACGAGGTTCAGACACTTTGTGGAGTTAAGATCCAGGTTTTTGATGTTATAGTGCAGAAACATCCAGGTAGGTGACGTCTTATGTGTATTAATGTCCAGGTTTTGACACTTTGTTGAGTTAAGATGCAAGTTTTGGACATGTTTGGGTCTTGACATCCAGGTTTTTGTTTTTTTGGGCTCTAAAGATCTTGGTTTTGACACTTTGTTGAGTTAAAAGCCAAGTTTTTGACATTTTCAGGTCTTGATATCCAGGTTCTTGGTGTTTTAGGGTCTTAACATCCAGGTTTTGACACTTTGTTGAGTTAACTTCCAGCTTTTTGGTATCTTAATGTCTTAAAATCCAGGTTTTTCATGTTTTGGTGTGTTAATATTGAGGTTTTTGACCATTTTGCGTCTTAATATCCTGGTTATGGGCCATTTTGTTGAGTTAATATCTAGGTTTTTGATGTTATAGTGCATAAACATCCAGGTAGTTGACGTCTTATGTGTATTAATGTCTTGGTTTTGACACTTTGTTGAGTTAAGATCCAAGTTTTGGCCATTTTGTTGAGTTAATATCCAGGTTTTACATGTTTTAGTATGTTAAGATCCAAGTTTTTGGTGTTTTAGTGCATAAAGGTCTAGGTAGTTGATGTTTTATGTGTATTAATGTCTTTGTTTTGACACTTTGTTGAGTTAAAAGCCAAGTTTTTGACATTTTCAGGTCTTGCTATCCAGGTTTTGGGTGTTTTGGGGTCTTAACATCCAGGTTTTGACACTTTGTTGAATTAATAGCCACGTTTTTAATACTTTAATGTCCAAAAATCCAGATTTCTTATATTTTGGTCTGTTAAAATTTAGGTTTTTGACCATTTGGTGTCTTATTATCCCAGTTTTGGCCATTTTGGTGTGTTAAAGTCCAGGTTTTAGTGTTTTTAGTTTGTTAACATCCATTGGTGTTTCAGTGCATTGATGTTTTATGTGTATTAATATGTTGGTTTTGACACGCTGTTGAGTTAATAGCCAGGTTTCTGCTATTTTAGTTTGTTAGTGTCCAGGTTTGTGGTGTTTTGGGGTCTTAACATCCAGGTTTTGACACTTTGTTGAGTTAATATCCAAGTTTTTGAAATCTTAAAGTCCTAAAATCGAGATGTTTTCATGTTTTGGTCTGTTAATATTGAGGTTTTTGACACTTTGATGTCT